>BQNB010127880.1:0-12178 GCA_026074375.1 Tanacetum coccineum | reverse complement strand
TTTTGCTACATGTTAGAAATAGTTGTCTTGTTCTTCTAAATTGTTTTTGTAGCAAAGTTACCATAGCTCGATTCCTTGGTGCCCTTAAACGAGGGGGAGTACACATCAAGGGGGAGCATTTATTTCGTCGGTCTTACCTACATTCATCAGCGAAGCCTTTTTGATTCTATAAAAAGGGGGAGAAATGGAAATAAAACTCACTAAATACTTATTTAAAAATTAATTTTTCATTTAGAGAGTTTAGATTTTGTAATCATAAAAAAGATGGAGATTGTTGATAGAAATAATGCCTAAAAACATTGTTAATATTTTTTGATCTCTCTACGTTTTGATAATCACAAAATGTAAAAAGAATTAATGAAAAATTAATTGTAAACAAGTAATTAGTAGTAAATTTTCATTTCAAAAATTTGATCACTTAAAGGTATGAATAAACAAATGCTTAATGATCAAATGATTTTATTTTTATCTAACATCGTACTTTTTATAAAAATGACATAAACATTTTTATATATTTTACAAAACATTTTTAGATTTAAAAGAAATATTTTATTGAAATAAATATTTTGAATTCAAATTTTCTACCCAAAAACGGCTAGAAATGTTCCAGAAAACACATCCCCCAAAAAAGACAAAAAAGGGAGCGTCAGGCTTGGGTGGCCCGTTAATTATAACGGGTAGCCTCCTTAATTTTAAGAGGACCGACACCCTAATTAAGGGGACCGGCCACGTGTTTTTTTTGTCTCAGTTTGCCTATAAATACTGGACTATTCCCCACTGATTTTCTCACCTTTTGCACACTCTTTCTTTCTGTTTTAAATTAGTTTATACTTTCTCATTCCTTTGATCATTTAATCATAAAGCCTTGTTTCCAAGTGATCCAAGCTTTGATCTTCAAGTGCAAGAGAAGAATACTTCCTACCATCAAGTGAATGAGTATTATAGCTTAGTGTGTATCTTTGCAACCTTATTGCAAGTGTATTATATCTTATATTTTATTTGTGTATATTGTAAAGGTGTGTATTGTAGTTGTGTATATTAAGTAGATTGTGGTGATCATTGTAAGTATAGTTAGATCGGGGTGATCTTATTAAGTAGTGTTAGATTGGTGTGATCAAGATAGTGTTTAGTTGAAGTGAAGTTGTAAAGAAAAGTATTCAAAGGTTATGAAGAAGTTGTGAAGTGAAGTGAAGTCGTGAAGAAAAGCAAAGTTGTAAAGTAAAGAAGAAGTAGTGTGGTGAAGCAAAGTAGTGAATTGTCGTGAAGTTGTGTGATTAGTTGTGATAGATTGGTTCTACCTAGGATTAGAACTCGACATTTTGCTTAGTGTCGGAAATTGGTGTAAGCTAAGTTGTGTACGGTTTTCTCCGCCTAAAGGGAGCTTGGTGACATAGTGAAAACTCTCAAGTTTGGTGCTCGGGGAGTAGAGTATGGCGAAGATGTGCTTCGTTAGCGAACCACTATAAATCCTCTCGTTGTGGTTTGATCTTTCCATCTCTTATCTTTTACCTTGCATACTTATTTCATATTTCTTATTACTTATTTTATTAGTTTAATTGTTCCTATTGTGCACATTGTGAATTCACATAAAGTCGAATCTAAGTTTTTATAATCAAACTAAACAAAAATTTAAAAAGTGGTAAACTATTCAACCCCTCTTCTAGTTTTCCACACACGCGTTCAGAACGAAAAAATCTACAACTACGTGAAATATATTGTGGTGACGGCGTCACATGTTATTGGTGACGCCATCGTGAAGGTCGGTTAGGGTTTTGCCTATAAATACAACCTCATAACTTTGTTTTTATCAAGCCCCCAACCCTAAGTCTGATTCTAGGGTTTGTGTAGGTGTTTTTCTAGCAACTTAAAAGGCCTAATTCAATCCATAAACATCTTGTAATGGTTCTATTATCATATCTATCTTAATTCATGTCTTCAATTCCTTTTGTTGATTATGATCTCTCTTGCTTGAGTATGCTTGGCTAATTCATCTAGTATTTATTTGAGAATGCATAAACCTTGTCATTAATTGATTAGATCTCGTTGTTTGTGACAGATTCAATGAGTCTAATTTAGTATAGCTTATAATTCTTGTTTCCTATTGCTTCTTGTTGATGGATGTGTACGTTAGGCTCTAGAAAACCAGCTTTTGTTTGTATTGTTGTTGATATGTCTAGGGAAATGTAATTGTGTAGAAAGGATACCATGGGTAACAGTCTTCATGCTACCTTACCCCTTAAATGGTTGATACCTCTTAAGATATTTCAATTGCATGTAATATACTCTTAGGGGCCTTGTAATAGTCTTCATACTACTTTACTTGTGCATTGCCCTAACGGAATATGACATAGACGGTGGGTTCGTGTAATCCGTTCATGAATTAGGAAATACTTACACATTACATCTCAAGTGTGACAAAGCAATAGGTATAATTAGATAGCTAGCAAGGAGTCTAGGTGAATACGCTTCATTGTATAATTATTATTTAGTTTATTAGTAATTAATTAGCTTAAAACCAAAACCTCTCTAAAACCAGAATTTACTTGCTTTCATTAAATATAAAAACACAAAAAGAATCATCCTTCAACCCATAAACCTTAGTGAACATTCAATCCGGCCTTCACAGTGTTATTCCCCTAGCAACCCCCAAGCCTTTCCTATACTACACTACAACAGTTAGGTACACTGCCTAGGGAGTTGTAAAACTTCATGTAGAAATCCCTACGATGACCGCATCAAGAACCTTACCAACAAATGAACCAGCAGTGTACTTCACCTTCTGACTATCCTTACACCCACTCATATCCCGAACTGACTCCATTTTCTCAATCCAGCGGGTATACACTATAGCTCCTCTACCATCATACTCCTTAAGGTTACAAGATAAGAACTCCTTATAGGTACAACCCCTACTAACTTCACCCCAGATGTTGTCATTAACGGCATTGCCATTCTGATTCCTACCATTTCTTTGACCTCTACCATGGTCACCTACTTGGGCTACAATAGTGGGGAGTAAATTCTGCAACTACTGTACTAAGATGGTGGAGAAGTCGAGGACTCCATTAACACCATCATTCACCTCACTACCCTGACCACCTACTTGGCCACCCTGACCATCATCAAAAACCTTTAACCATCACTTATGATTAACCAGAATGACCTCTAGTCCTTACCCACCACCCACTTACCAGCTCGTCTTTTACCCTGTTTCCCCCTCCTTATGATTGCTAAAACAGGCGCAGGCCGACATCAGCACTTTGGGTCGTCATTGTAGGCGGCATTATCTACACGAGGGAGAACATGGGCAGCGTTAGGTAGATGGGATGGTCAATACGCATAGGATAGCTTAATATACTATACCACACATCATGCGTAACAGGTCTAACTGTTTCTCACTGATTTGTGTGTGGACGATAATACTAAATATGCGTTGTGATACATTTATAATTACGTTGGCCACCGTATTTATACCCGTATCCTTTCCCAGTTGTACTTAGTATTATGCTCACACATTTTAATGAATGACTTAACTAATACTATATACCATATAACCACATAAGCACGTATAAGCGGAACACCGCGCACATAGATCCTATGACGCAACTATATGCAGGTTCCTAGGTTATAGTCTAGGCCAAACCACCTAGTTTTCTATAACCTTGGCTCTAATTACCATTCTGTCACACCCCGTCAGTGGCGGAAACACAGAAGTGCGACGTAATGATCAATCGCAACACAGATTACAAATAGGAGAATCTAAATGCATAAATGAAAAGGTGTCATGATGACCATCAACCTTTAATTCAAACCTTGGTGATGTCCCAAATCAAGACCGACAGCACATTAGTCGTCATTTATTACAATTCTTAAGCCCACACAGGGTCTATAAAATCTTTATCTCGTTCCTCAAGAAATCTCATATCCAAAACCGGCCGTACATGAAATGCAAGACTTTTCAAAAACAAAGATTATTACAGGATTCTCTATATTCTGCTACAAGCACCATACTCTAACGATCATTTACATCACCTAAAAATGATACTCGAAAACGTCAACAATAATGTTGGTAAGCTTGTAGGTTTTGACTAAAAACCCAGTCGTTGTGCCAATATCTCATACGGTTGGACAATTATGCTATATGACAGTGAATATATGCAAACAACCCATGATGTAGCATCCCCGCTAATCATGTACAAGATCCTAGCATCCTTCGCTAGTCTGATCACCAGCGCGTACCAACGCTTTTAGGGTCGCAACCCTAATGACATACCACGCCTAAAGCTTAACAGCTAGAGCTAATTAGGGTGAAGAACCACACAGAAAGATGACACAGCATAGCATACCAACACATATCATGAATATAGCAGTCATAAGCACATAAATTGTCTCGAAAATGAAAGCACGTTTTGCACAGTTCAAAACACATTTAAGTATCATTTTCCCCCAATGGAAAAACAACAAAAAAGTGGGGCTACGAGAACTCACCTCAAGCAAACTGTCTCCACAGAAATCTCAATATCTCACAAGCAAATGCAATGATGTCCGTACACGACCTAGTCTAGTTAATGTCCCATTTTCAATCATTCATTTCCAAAACAGTTTTCAAGTATGATGCATAGAGGTTAGACGCTCGTTGTACGGTTATCTTAAACATTTTAGTGGTGTGATGATTGACAACATAACTCCAAAATACCATATCAAATCCATATCTGAGTACAATATACTTATACTTATACTATTTTGCAAAATAGATAAGTAATATAAGTAAATATTTATAATATATAATCATAAGTATATTTCGATAAGTCCATTCGGTACACTTAGCTACCATAAATACAGTATTGATATTTATACGATAATGAAACGATTTATGTTTGCTAATCATTTGGAAAAGTCTCGAGAAAAATTATTTTTTGTCTTTTAGTCGTCTTATTAAAAATATTAAAATAATAAATATCTTTATTATAAAAATAAAATTTAAGTTTTTATGTAAATTTTAAGTATAGACTTTTTAAGAAATTTCGGCATGACCCGTATGTTTATATGACATTTCCCAAGGTTATCAAACCTTATTTTTTAACAAATTTCAACATTTCGACACTTTCCGAACCAATTCCAAAAGCCACATTTTTACGACGTTTACCAAGTTACTTTCTCAAAACGATTTCAACTAACTTTCACAAAGTTATTTCCCTTTTCAAAAAGTTTGCCAAAACTCCCAAAACGACTAGTTAACGCTTATTGGGCTTTAAGGACCAATAAGGATCCATTATGCTTTTTATGTATCCAACATACGTTCTAAGCCCAAAACCAATGCCCAATAGCATATATAAGCTCAAATCAATGAGTAATAAAGTAATACGGACCACAATAAGACATCAATAAAGCCACGACTTAGTGGTTGACTTATTAGGGCCTGAGCCCATAAAGCTCTTAAAATCTTAATTATTAAGCTTAAAAATAAGCTAATAAGCTACGTATCGCATTTGGTTATCACCATAAGCTATAATATTAGTCCACAAAAATATGACATACTAGGATAATAACCAAAAATACCCTTCTTGTATTTCCTTTTGATGCCGTGAGCTATTAAGCTCAAAATAAGCTATCCAACCAACAAATAAGCCAAAATAAGCTATATACAAAATAAGCTACATAGCAAATATAATTTTTTCAACCATCACGACCACAATATTAAAACTAACAAAACCTTATATTTTTCCCTTTTATTTTCGAAACCTAAACGCACCCTAAACATTCCTTTGTAAACTTTCCGCTTTTGATTTTTAACGATCGGGCCGTACAACTAACATCTACGCATTACTAGCAACCCAAAAGTACAAGTTAAAAATAAATTTAACAACGATTACAAGAGATGGTCTTAAAATAATCAAATTTCGAACGCGAAGAGCCGGGCAACCCTCAAACGTTATTTTAAATGCTAACGTTGTTCTAGAATCAACCAATATATCACCCAGTTCTTGTTTTGATCAAAATTTTAAAATAAAATTTGTATGTATGTTTGTGAGTTCGGACAAACCAAAAGAGAGGAAAGAAAAAATGTTTTTGGTGTGTGTAGATAAAATGAACATGTGTGTGTGTGTGTTTGCTTAAGTTATAAGCACAAATGGTACAAAAGATGAACCACTTAGCTAAAAAGAAAGTAGCGAAAAATAAGCCACCTTGTCTCCCACAAGGTTTGAACCGGTCATGGGGAATCCAAAGGGGGTTCGGGGAGTTTTTTTCGTGTCGGGATCACTTAAAAGTTCATAAAACTCAACCGTAAATTATTCTACAAAGTTACTTAGCATTTTTATTCACTTTAAAAATACTTTTCCAATAACTTAGAGTATTTACTTGACATATTTTCATATTAGACATCCCAAAAACTAATTTGGACATTAACGGACATTTCGGGACTCGTTTTTTGACATTTCTCAGAAATTCATAGGTCAACCACTCGGAACTCACATATCACAATAATAACCTCTAAAAAGATTATTATACACCATAAACCATCAAATTCCTTGATTCTCATAAAATCACCACCGTCTACACGGTACAATATTCTAAATAAATGACAAACGTCAAATAGTCGAAGGACTAAATTAGATTATTCAAGATACGAAAAAGGAAGGGGTTAAACCGAGCAACATTTTTTTATACTTAAGCCAGTTCGGACCCGAAAGCCCTCAAAATCTCGAAATGAAAACTGATCATAATGTATATTTTTATAAAAGCTATCATTTTATATATAGTTACCGGAAACTTTATAAATTTATATCTTCTTCGTTTTAACTCCGTTTTTCACGTTCTTCATATGCACGAAATCATGTTAAGACGTATTATCATATTTTTAAGGTTTTACTTTGTCTCGAAACTCGTGTCAAAATAGAATAGGTCGACTATTTTTAATGTATATCTATATATTTTTAGTTTGTGATTTTTACTACCCTTTAACACTACAAGTCCTCTAGTTTTTTTACCACAATAACATCTTTTTTATCACGAACATCCACTAATCCTAGTCTCATCCATCTCTTCTCAATATGTAATTAAAATGTCAAGAACAACAAAATAAATTATAAAACTATACAATCTAATTTATGAATAGATAAATTACCAACTAGTCAAATAAATTAACCAACACATGTAGTATACCAAAATAAGTATCTTCTAATGTTCTAACATATTTATAAATCATTTTGACCATGTGTATGTATTTACTTGTTTATGTATAAGTCTTGGTTTTCTTATAAACTTGATAAAAAAATATAAACTAATTTGTGATTTAACTAATTGTATAGGATGTTTATAAGTAAGTAATAAAAATGAAAGTATAAGAAATAATGTATGAACCTTTGATAATGGTGATGAAGAAAGGAACACAAGACTAAACCTAAATCAAACCCCAAATTATTTAATACTAGTTTATACCCTTAGAAACACCTTGAAAACACTTGCTAAAAATAAAAAACTCCAAACTATGGTGGATTATGGTGGTGGCCGGTTGTGATGCTAGAGAGAAAGAGATATGTTTTGTTTTTGCTTAAGTGAGAAATGAAAGCACTAGTGTTTATTATAAGGCTAAACATGGTAAGGCTTTTCTATTTGTTTATTAAACTAGGGACAATATAGTATTGGACTTAACAACATGTACATACACATACATGTTTAGGCGTGGGTTTGTAGGCATAAAAGAAGGAAAAGAGTTTTGGTGGCTATTACACAAGGGTTCAAGCTTAATTGTTGGACTTATGGTTAATCAATAAGGTATAATAAGCAAAAGTAAAGTTATTGGAGCTGTTATATGATTTATTTAGGATGGGGACGGTTTTAGTAGATAATATGGGCAAGATTTTATAAATTTTTAGGTATTGAGTATAATTGTGGGTATTTGTTTGAGTATAGAAAGGTGGGAGTATCTACATGCAAGCATAAATATTAATTATTGCCAAATGTAAACGTTTTACGTAAAGTATAAAAATAAATATGAAAATTTATAAATTATCTTCGTAATAATTATATAACACTTATTTAACATAAAATTTTATTTGTTTAATGTCGGTTTACTTTGATTGTTGATTTTTAGTTTACGCGATTTAACTTAACGGTTGAAATTAAATGTAAACGCATAAAAGTTCAAAATAAATAGTTGAAAATTTATTGACGTAAATGACCTGTAAATACAGATTGCTGCATCATGTTCCATTGGGACGGATTTCAAAATCCTTGTTCATACCACCAAGATTTTCTTCCGAAACGTTCTCCTCTTTCATTGCTTCAGCTTGTGCATTCAAAATTTGGGATGAGAGGTTTAAATCAATTGTCATGACTAAGGCTCAAACTCGTAGTGGCTTAATATGTTCCTTTCAGCTTAAGGCATGTGCCACCACGTTTGTCTTGCCTAGGTGATAACGAATCTCAAAATCGTAATCACTAAGTAGTTCCAACCATCGGCGTTGTCTCATGTTCAACTCTATCTGATCAAGGATATGTTGTAAGCTTTTGTGATCAGTGAACATGACACACTTCGTGACATACAAGTATCGTCTCCAAATCTTTAGAGCGAACACTATGGCTCCTAACTCTAAATCGTGAGTCGTATAATTCTTCCTTTGAACCTTGAGTTGACAGGACGCGTATACTATTACAACCAATCTATACCGACAATGACATTGAACTACCGAGTTCTATAGGCATTAAGTCGATGTGAAACGAGTGATTTAGGAATTTATGGTACAACCCCTAATTATAGTATAAGCTCCAATTATCTTTCTATCAGTTAATTTAATAATGTGCTTAGTGTCTACGGCAGTTGGGGCGATACTTCTTAGAAGGCTAAAAGCAATGGGTACGAGACTTCTATCGGCTAGGTTCTAGGTACTTGCAATGATTACGTCTTTAGCCTTAACCTTATGACCATTAGAAAATTAGATGGTGTAGGAATCTCCTAATTTTGATGATTTTAACCTAATTAAAAGAGATAAGTACCTTACGCTCCTAGTAGTCCTTTTTCTTTCATTGAAAATTCCAAGGTCTTAGCCATGTGATGAAGAAACTAATGTGACCATCTTGGTTGGGGGATTGCCCTAGGGTGTCCAGTGGTGTAACTCGACTTTTCAGCTTAGGATTTGGTGCAAGATGAGGATGGCTCTATATGATAAGGTGGTGTAAAATTCTATCTAGATACTGAGCTTACTAATACGAATTTCCGTGACATGAATGGCTTATGTATACGCATGCAAATTTTTTGCTTTTTTAGGAATATATGTAGAAATTGATTTTTTTTTAAATATTAAGGTGACTACTCCCAGCATAGCATGGTCCATCCTGAATTAGAAATTTATGATCAGGCTATGTATAATTAAGGACTAACGATGCAATGCTCATTTTCGTCAAACTAGTTTTATGTTTCTCAGAGTTAAATGGTATAAACCATATTGTTTATAAGGTAGTATCCAAAATGGTTTATAATGTAGTAAAATAGTTCATAAGATGAAAACAAAGTAGCTTATAAGGTGGCAGCAAAATAGTTTATGAGATGATAGCAGATAGTTTATAAGATGATAACAAAATGGTTTATAGGATGATTGTAAAATAGTTTATAAGATGATAGCAAAATGGTTTATAGGATGGTAACAAAATAGTTTATAACATGATAGCAAAATGGTTTATAAGATGATAGTAAAAATGTTAAAAAGGCGATAAAACTTTAAGGAGTAGCTTGTATAAATTAATAGAGAATTAAAGTGTAACCGACAGAATCATCATGACACATATATTAATAAAGAATTTAAAACATCCACACAATACAACAAAATTTATAAGAAAGTACTAATGCAAATCTCTTAGGGAATATAGTCTAAGAAGGCTTCGACCTAGGTCTGATTATGCAAGGCAGGAAGATCTTTCCTTAAGCATCAGCATTATCTTTGACGACATTAGAGTTTACATGAGCTTTTCCCTTCCAAATCTGGTTCACACGGTTTTGATTCTTTAACTTTGGACAATCACTCTTGAAACGTCCTGGCTTTCCACACTCAGAATATGTAACTTTAGGTTTATGTTTTGCTAGTGGGGGCCCCTGAGTTGTTATTAGAACGGGAGTTCTACAATCTCTAGTCATATGGCCAAGTCTCTTAAAGTTGTTGCACTTCACAGTGCATAGCCCTGTGTGGTGTGGCTTACACTTGTTGTAGTTGGGTAAAGTTCTAGCTTACCCTTTCTTGTTGCCTGGCCTAGCAGTGTGCCCTAACCACTCCACGTCTTTTTTTGTTGCTGGATTGAATTCCTACTGTGATCACTTCCCCATTTCCTCTTGTTGTTAGCATTCTTTGCTACTGCGGTTCCCTGATGTATGACATGATCCATTGAGTCATGAGCCATGCGGATTTTTGTCTCTTATACAACAATAGCTTCAATAGCATTAGCAACTCATTGGGCTACAATCTGCTCAATCTCTGCAGAACTCATTCCTTGATGAGTAGTCGACATTGTTCTTTAATCTTACATGAAATAGCACATGATGAGACATCATACTAGGAATAATCACGATACGCAATAGATATAAATAATAAGATCATGACACGTAGAGAATATAGGAAAGTCAACCATGGCATAAATACATCAACATTATTATAGCAATATCATAACCAGTCGGCATAGAATTAACACTTAATACATTGTTTTATATGAATAAAAGAGTACAAGTTTCTCATTAACTCTACTAGCTAAGTACTACTCAATTTAGTAGGCTACAATAAAAAAGAAGCCACAATGATGCTAATCAGTCTGTCTATGGACCAAGGTGCCTCTTAATCTCTCAAAGACGAGCCTCTATGTCCTGTGCTTGACTCCATAGCTCAGCCATCTCAATCCTGTCCCCCTACGGGGCTCCTATAAATCTACAATATCCATCTGAGCGTCTCTAAATGATGCTTGTAGTGCCTCAACTCATTGCTTTGCAGCCTCAGCCCTAGCATGTAGTGCCTCAACATCCTGCCCTAATATCTCAGCCCTCTGAAGGTGCATTATGTCTTCATTCTGTCTAATATGGCTCTTCTTAAGATGAGTCTCTACGTCCTCGACCCAACTATGCAACTATATAATCTCGAGTCTGTCTATCACCTGAGAATCCTGTAAATATGTGGCTTGCTGCTCAGCAGCCACAGCTCAGAGCTCCAACAATGTGATCCTGCCTCTAGTAATCCTTAGTAAGTCTCGAGCAACCTCATCGTGTTGCTCTAGCGTCTCAGATATACCACGAAGACTCATAGTCTCTTGCTCAACAGACGTTAATCTAATACGCATGGTCTCTACGTCATCATTTACAAGCTTAGTATGCTCAGGTGGGAGCTCATCCATCTGATGCAAAACCTCATCAATCACCCCGTCATGATGAGCAAACCCTGCCACCAATAGAGGGATGATCTCTTGAATAGTCTCGCTAGTGACTGGCAAGCAGACGCTGTTGGTGCTGGTGGTGATACTACTACTGGTGGTGGTGGTGTAGTAAGTGATCTGCATCATTTGCGAGTCGGTCCAACTGATGATGATGGTGAGGGTGCTACTGATGATAGTGGCAGTACAATAGTCTGGGGTGGGCCCTCCTTATTAGACTCAATCTCTGAGGGCTTAAATCTATAACATACTCGGGTGATGCAGGCATGGGAGCAAGTGGTGTGAGTATGAGAGCAAGTGGTGCCTCAGGGTCCGAATGTATGACACATGAAGTGGACAGCTCGATGCTCTCAGTCTCGGAGTTGGAAAAATAGAAATGTGGGAAGACATAGTGTTGTGACAACCAAATGTTTTATATAAATATCTTTTATATAAAGCAGTTGTAAAATATGTGCAAGGAAAAAGTAGCTCAAGTATAGGTAAAAGTGAACGCGCATATAAGGTCTAAGATGGTCTCCATGCTTAATCATGTAGTGGTTATGCATGCAAAGTGTTTATGATGTTGTGATGCATAATACCAATCTATCACACCCCCAAAATATGTCACGGCGGAATAGGTAACCGAGGGTGTGACGTCATAATACGCAAGCACAAGATATAAGAGAACGATCACTAAATGGACATTTTAAAATAATACATTTGATGCGGGTTGTTGCAAACTCGCAAAGTGTTTTACAACTCCCTAGGCAGAGTACTTAATCGTTGCAATATA
>BQNB010127879.1:0-19368 GCA_026074375.1 Tanacetum coccineum | reverse complement strand
CTTGGAGAAAGAAGCAGAAGAAGGAAGTGTAACAGATAGCAATGACTTAGAAGTCATTGTTTGAAGGACCAAAGGATCATCACTCTAAAGGAATTTGGCATTAATAGATTAGGGATGAGATATAGACCATGTAATCTTATTATATGCCAAAGATAATTATGTATATTTAGTATATAGTTTATGGGTCGATTTGTAGGCTGCAAAGGGTTAGATGTTTGGGTCAAAACCAAACAGGCCTTTATGGCAGTTAACTAGTAGCAGTTATTTATGGTTAATGTAAGACAGTTATGTGTGAATCGACACAATGGTTCATGTGTAACTGTCATGTCATTTAGATTAGTATATATGTGTCATAGAGTCTATAAACATTCAATCGAATTCCAATCAATCAAAGTCCTTTGTTTACAAATTCTTATTTCTCAAATACTTTTGTTTCATTGCATTTTAATAATGGTGAATCACAATCACATCATAAAGAAGAATTGGCTTCAACACAAACCTGTGCAACACAATGTCCATACGAGCATGCTTTGTATATTAAACAATTTGAAAACAGAGTATTGGTAGCCGCCTTGTACGTCGATGATCTCATCTTCACAGGAAATAACAAGTTGATGATCGATCAATTTAAGGAATCAATGACACGGGAATTTGAAATGACTGACTTAGGGCTCATGAAATACTTCCTGGGTTCAGAAGTAAGGCAAGAGATTTGTGGGATTTTTATATCCCAAACGGCATATGCGAAGGAGATATTGAAGAAAAGTAAAATGGAAAACTCTAACCCAGTAGTAACACCAATGAACTGGGTACCAAACTTTCTAAGTTTGAGGAAGGAGAACCAGTGGATGCAAACTTATATCAAAGTTTGGTTGGGAGTTTGCGATACTTAACCTCTACAAGACATGATCTTTCATATAGTGTTGGGGTTGTTAGTCGTTTTATGGAAAATATGAAGTACGCACACTTGAAAGCATTAAATAGAATTCTGAGATATGTTAAGGGCACTGAATCACTTGGGTTAGGAATCTGCTGCGGGAATTGAAGAATCAACAAGACGGTCCAACAGAGATTAAAGTTGACAACAAGTCAGCAATTGAGTTGGCCAGGAACCCAGTGCATCACGAAGAAGTAAACACATTGATGTACGCTTCCATTTCATCAGGGAACAAATAAGGAACAGGGAAGTGCGGTTGAATCATGTAATGAGTCGTGATGAGGCAGCCGACATTTTTACTAAGGCACTTCCGGCAGAACTTTTTAATATTTGCAAGCAGAAGATGGGAATGAAGGATGCAAGAGATCTGAGTTTAAGGAAGGAATTTGTTGGATAACTCACATCAGATCATATACTAAATAATACAGCAGACCTTGCTGGAAATAATGGCAGTAACAAAAAAAGCAGTTATAGGGTAGTTATTATTGTTAAAAGTTACAATGGTTAGTTTAAGATACAATGGTTAGTAAAAGTCACATTGGTTGACATGTATATATATGAATGTAATCTTACTGTAACAAAACAGATTTATAAATGAAACAAAGTATTAAGTATTCCCACTGTGTTCTTCCTGTGATTAATCAACACTTACTTTGTTAAACTTCACAATGTGTGTGCAGCCCGAAGTATCACACCGACCCTTCATGGGTGAGGTGGTTCAGGCCTTGAAGTTGGTCTACAATGAATGTGAAGAAACACGAGACTTGGGCTCAAGGACTTGTAGCCAAGAGGATTTGACTTCCTTGGACTTTGATCCGCGGGTCAGTACAAACTCAGGCTACGGCCCAGACCCATGCCCGTCACATTCCACCTATCCAAGCTATGAATCTCCACTTGATGTGGAGAGCAGGTTTTCGGGTCTTGGGCTAGATGTACATTCGTATAGGATAACCTCAAGTTCAGGCCCATTGAGGCCTAGGAGACGTTTGCAGATTTGGGAAAAGATGAAGAGATTTTCGAGTGGTAATATGAGTGATTATGGAGAATTTTTTGAAGTTATTGTCACGGTCACGTTGACTTTTTTGAGTTATTTTTTTCTTTACTTGGACCATGGTCATCCCAACCCTTTGGGTTTGCAGGAAAAGTGCAGAATGTGATGTACAGAAAAAATGTTGCATTGTATTAGGAATGTATTTCCTTGGTATAGTTGTAAATAACTAAATACACACTGCAGCAGCAAATACAACAGTTTCGGGTTGTCTATAAAAGTAGTAGTCTTTGTGTAAATTTTCTTGAAGTTTTGTGCACCATCATACACTTTCAAGGCTTGTTTAGTACATAAGCACTTTAGTTTAGTGTGTGGTTTATTACCAGGGATGTTCATCGGTATCGTTTCGATAGTAGGATGGTATGGGAATAAAAACAAACTGTTCAAATCTGTTTGGTTTTTGTCAATCTGGTATAAAACGATGTTGATACAATATAATTGAAGAAATAGTGTTGAACAATATACACAGTTATAATTAGGCATTTTGACTACAAAAAGTTAAAAGATGGGCAACAGAAAAAAGTAACGCACCTCATTTTAGATGTTTTATAAAGGTACCAACGTTGTGATTTCGGATGATTTTGGAACATTTGGTAGTGCATCACTGATCACAACAAAATACCATGAAGTAAATGGGCCAAAATCGCCTCATACAGGAACTCCTAAGCATCTAAAAAGAAATTTTCTTACAGAAAGAGAGGTTATGGCTTCCGGTGAAAGCTGGTACTTGGGGCAAGGGCTAACCGTATCCGCTATTTTTTCTCCCTGATATTACATACTCAATGTATTAAGCACATGTAAAATGAGCAAAAAAATGTATTTACTACAAGTTACATTAAACAAATTTCTCAGTCACCCCTTTAGCTTTCAAGTCATCATGGTATTGCGTGAATTCAGAGAAAAAAAACTGTATTCCTGATGAAAGTTACGTACACAAAGAACAGCGGTCTCTGCTCCTTGTGAATTTGTGGAAGCCACAAAGGCTTTTTGGGAGTTGTCGTCATCACTGTGAAAAGATATCATAATTAGTGTTAATAGCAAATGATGGAATAATCTGGAAACTGATTTTCATACTAACCTTTTGCATCTCATCATATAATATCGCCAGAAAAGGAAAAGAACACCTTTATGTCTCTCTGAGAAGCCTTTAGGGAAAGGTTGTTAACTTTAACAGTTTCTGCCTACACGAATGACAGATACATCTAACATTATTAAGAAAACAATTGATCAGTCAGATAATGTTCAACTGTATGCTATCCTGATATATTATTACCTAAGTTACCTCCATTGCCAATATCCCTTATATCATGAACCATTAATCACCGTAACGTGAACGCGAATATCTGTGGATAGATCTATCAGGATTGACGAATCCCGTTTGTGTATACCAGTAAGGTAACCAAGCGCACTATATTTGAGAAATAATAGGTAATCGGCAAATTACCTTTCCAAAAGGATATTTGTTCCTTAAATATCATTGATATGATTTCCATGTTAACGTTTGAGTGTCATGAGCTTAGTGCAATAATACTGTTTCCCAAGATAATTGTAACTACGTAATTATTACCATTTATGTGAACTTGTATTCAACCATTATATTAAAATCCTGTGAATATCACTCAACCTTCGTGTCGACCTTTTTTAGCATGTTTATCTCAGGTAATTAGCAGTTTAAGGCACGGAGTGGCATGGACTTGAAGACGTTTAAACCTTTTATCATTCAAACACTATGTTTTATATCTATTTTGGGACCTCCTTTTGTAAAAATCTGAAATAATATTGAATGATAACTAAATTTTCCAAAACGTCTCTTTACGAGTCGTTTTCTATGATTATGACTGTTGTTTCATGAAGTAATACCGCAAATTAGCTTCCGCTGCTATGTTGAAATATCGGGGTGTTATAGATTGGCATCAAAGCTCATGAGTTATAGAGAACAAGGTTAAAACCTAAACTATAACAACTTTTTCCATCCAAGAAAGTCCTCCGTGCCATTACATTTTCCTGAACATTGTGTGTAAGAGATTTGCTTAGAAGATGATACATAATTGTTAATTAAATATAAATTATTTATGTTTATTTCCACTGGGTTATTACAGAGTTATGTCTACATCCACCCATCCTATAATCATCCTATCTGATTTTGATGTTGAGGATGCTTTTTCCTGTACAGACACTTCTGATTACACCCCGACTTCACCGAACTATTCCCCAGCTACACCGGGGAACACCTCTTCTAACTCTGAAAATGAATCTGACCCTTTAGAGGATCCATCTAAGAATCATTCAGCCCCACTATCCATTACACCTTTTCCCGATGATCCATATATGCATATTAGACTGGCGTATTATGCCACTAATGAGAAATCATCTGATTCATCATTCTCATCCACTATTCCACCACCACCTACACCAGTTTATCCCCGTAAAAAGGCCTGACTTCTACAGCCTTATGAGCCTGAACCTTTCATGCAGCCATTTAGGTATCACCCTAATGGTATGACTTTCATTCACATGGCCCAAAAGAGGATACGTGCACCACGAGCTCCTATGGATCTATCACTTGTTTTACCTCTACCTCCACCTCCAGTGTTACCATCATCACCATTATCTCATCCCTGAGACTCTGTCCCTGAGGAGATTATGCCGCCCCAGAAACGAGCCCATTTCCTATCACCACCATCTTCCTCTACTGATCTTTCTGCCCCACCTCGGGTATTTGTGATTAGAGAGAGTTCTCAGACTGCTGCGGTTCGACAGCCCACCATTCTTACCCTTACGATGCGTCTAGAGCGCCATGAGGAACAAATTGATGCTATTTTGAATCAGTTAGATGAGTTCCCCCTTGAACGCATTGAGAAGATAGAGTATGGTATAGAAGGTCTTGTTGATGGCCGAGCAATCATACAGCGAGATTTTGATAGACTAGAGACCGAGCTTCAAGAAGCCCGTACTCAGATTGTTGGATTTCAAAGATAGCAGATGAGGCATGACGACGAGGTTGTTCTTACTCGCGTCAAGATTTCCACTCTAGAGGTACTCATTGAGGATATCCAGGTTCGCTACCGATCAGACATGAAGAGTCTTCTAGACACAATCCATGAGCTCAAGAATCACCAGGGAGGACCACCAAACTACTAGACTAGATCCTTGTCATTTACAACTTTTGTTTCAAATCCAACCACGGGATGTGTAGCATAAATATCGACACTTGCAATATTTTGTTATGTAAAATATTTGGACAAGTTATTTATGACATAATGAAGTTGTAATTCTGCTATACCTCGTTGTTTCATGATATAGATTTATGTATGTCGTGGTTATCTATCCTATATCCTGTATTATGATTATTCATTTATCGTATCCTTATGTATCCAGATTACTATGGCTCTCTTACCACCAGGTTTTCTCGAACCTTTGTATCTAGGTATTATGGATATGATTAATGCTCAGGATATTGGACATATGATCTCACCTACACCACCTAGAGACACTGAGCCTCCTGTTGGATCACCCATTCCATCATCTCCGTCTTCATCAGTAGGATCTTCATCACTAGTCATGTCAACTACACCACCACCAGACTATCCCTTTGATGAGTCTATCTTTGCGGAGTTAGATAACTCATTATGGATCATACTGCGACCACTGGGAAGTGAACCAGTCCCCAAGGAACCTAATGAGTCAGATGCTTGTTAGAGTGCCCATCTCTGGAAGTCTTAGATTCCAAAATTTTCCGTTATATCCTACAATGTAATATCAAAGAATGTGTATTTCTTTGTTAGAACTTGTACCGAATAAATATCTATGTCAAATGATTTCAATATCACTATGTATAAAAATTTCGATTATTATACGATGACTTGTGATATGACTATATCATTGTATGGATTCTTATTTTATGTTATCTTATAAATGTTGATAGAATGGCTCCCAAAAGGAAATCAACATCTGCAGCACCAGCCATGACTTAGGCCGCCATGAGGAAACTAGTTGCTGATAGTGTTGCTGCACCTCTGGAGGCACAAGGTGCTACCATGGCAAATGCTGATAATACCGATAGGAACACCCGAGAAGGTGAAACTCCTGTAGCAAGAAAATGTAGCTACAAAGAGTTTATGAGCTGCCAACCTTCCTATTTCAAAGGTACGGAAGGGGCTGTTAGCCTCATCTGCTGGTTTGAACGAACTAAATTGGTATTTCTCCCACTAACTGTAGTGAGGACAGCAAAGTGAATTTTGCTACTGGTACTCTGACCGAGGATGCTTTGTCCTGGTAGAATTCATTCGCCTAGCCTATTGGAATAGAGGAAGCTTACAAGACCACCAGGTCTGAATTAAAGAAGCTCTTAACAAAGAAGTATTGTCCTCGAACCGAGGTCAAGAAAATGGAGGATGAATTTTACAGCCGGATTGTAAAAGGGAATGATCTTAAGACTTACGTTAGAAGATTCCAGGAGTTGGCAGTCTTATGTCCAACTATGGTACCGAATGCTGAGAAACTTATGGAAGTTTTCATCGGGGGATTGCCCCGAAGTATTGATGGAAACGTTACCGCTTCAAAGCCTCAAACTCTAGAGGAAGCCACCATCATAGCCCAGAGGCTAATGGATCAGGTGAAAAGCACAGTTCTGTGCAAGGAACCATTGATCACAAATGAAAGTTTGATGATAGAAGAACCACCACCAACAACAACTACCACAATAACCACAATAACAACAATAACCATAACAATGATCATCACCAACAACATAATAGAAGGCAAGAAGCTGTCAGGGCTTATGCTGCCACCCCAACTGAAGATAGTAGGTACATTGGAAACCTTCCCTTGTGTAAACGATGCACCCTGCATCACATAGGACCTTGCACTGTTAAGTGTCAGACTTGTAACAAGGTAGTCAACCAGACTAGGAACTGCAAAAACAAAGGGCCAGCCACTAGAAGCAACCTACAACCAGTGTCAGTAACTTGTCATGACTTCGGGGAGAAAGGGCATTACAAAAATCAATGCTCGAAAGCAAACAACAGTGCCCATGGGAGAGCATACATGCTGAGAAACAAGAATGCTCACCAAGACTCGAACGTAGTCACGGGTACGTTCCTTCTAAAACAACATCTAGCTAGAATATTATTTGATTCGGGAGCCGATAAAAGTTTCGTATCCAAATCACTTGCTTCCATGCTTAATATCCCACCAATTACATTAGATACCACCTATGACATTGAAATGGCCAATGGAAACCTAGTAGGCACTAATACCGTTATCTAGGGTTGCACCTTGATTTTTTTAAACCAACCCTTCGGAATTGACCTTATGCCGATTAAACTTGATAATTTCAACGTCGTCATTGGTATGGACTAGTTGTCCAAGTATCATGCCAAAATTATTTGTGACGAGAAAGTCGTCCACATCTCATTCAATAGTGAAACTTTGATCATCCGAGGTGATCGAAGTAAAACCCAACTAAGCCTCATATCATGTATTAAAAATGAAAGATATATATCCAGGGGATGTCAAGTTTTCATAGCCCAAGTAATGGAGAAGAAGTCAGACGAAAGACGATTGGAAGATATACCAGTAGTCAGAGAATTCCCAGAAGTTTTTCCTGAAGACCTACCCTGCCTTCCTCTGGTTTGTCAAGTAGAATTCCAAATCGATTTAATGCTAGGAGCGGCACCAGTGGCCCGAGCACCCTACAAATTAGCTCCTTCAGAAATGCAGGAACTATCTGACCAACTACAAGAGTTAGCAGACAGAGGTTTTATCCGACCAAGTACTTCGCCTTGGGGAGCTCCTGTCTTATTTGTTAAAAAGAAAGACGGATCTTTTAGAATGTGTATTGATTACCGGGAGCTAAATAAACTTACCGTAAAGAATCGTTACCCATTACCCAGGATCGACGATTTATTCGACCAGCTTCAAGGTTCCAGTGTTTACTCGAAAATTGACTTGAGATCAGGCTATCACCAACTAAGAGTCAGGGATGAAGATATTCCCAAGACTGCTTTCAAAATGCGGTACGGACACTATAAATTCCAAGTGATGTCGTTTGGTTTAACAAACGCACCTGCTGTGTTTATGGACCTCATTAACCGTGTGTGCAAGCCATACTTGGATAAAATTGTGATAGTGTTCATCGTTGATATTCTCATCTACTCCCGCAATAAAGAAGAACACGAAGATCACCTGAGAACAATCCTAGAATTACTCAAAAAGGAGAAATTGTATGCTAAGTTCTCCAAATGTGATTTCTAGATCAGTATCGTGCAGTTTCTCAGGCACGTGATTGACAGTCAAGGAATTCACGTTGACCCCGCCAAGATTGAAGCAGTCAAGGATTGGGCATCTCCTACTACACCCATAGAGATACGCCAATTCTTAGGACTCGTCGGCTACTATTAGATATTTATCAAAGGTTTTTCAAAAATTGCAAAGTCTTTGACTGAATTAACCCAGAAAAATAAGAAGTATAGCTAGGGAGAAGACCAAGAGTCAGCCTTCCAACTATTAAAACAAAAGCTTTGTGAAGCTCCAATCTTAGCATTACCAGAAGGAAACAATGATTTTGTCGTTTACTGTGATGCATCAGTCTAAGGTCTGGGAGCGGTGTTAATGCAAAGAGAAAAAGTTATTGCATATGCATCCCGACAACTCAAGCCTCATGAACAGAACTATACCACACACGACCTCGAATTGGGAGTAGTAGTGTTTGCTCTTAAAATTTGGAGACACTATCTGTATGGCACAAAGTGTACTGTGTTCACTGATCATAAAAGCCTTCAACATATCCTTGATGAGAAAGAGTTGAACATGAGGCAACACCGTTGGTTAGAATTGCTCGCAGATTACGATTATGAGATTCGTTACCATCTTGGAAAGGCAAATGTTGTAGCAGATGCCTTGAACCGTAAGGAATGAATCAAACCACTCCGAGTTAGGGAATTAGTCATGACCCTTCACCCAAATTTACCATCATAAATTCTCGAAGCCCAAACCAAGGCGATCAAAGAAGAGAACATCGAAGCTGAGAACCTACTAGGAATGGACAAAGCATTTGAAGTACGTCCTAATGGAACTTGTTGTCTCAAGAACCGAAGCTGGTTACCACTCTTTGGTAGTTTAAGGGAATTGATCATGCATGAGTCCCATAAATCGAAGTATTCCATCCACCCAGGTTCTGACAAGATGTATCAGGATCTAAAGAAACTCTATTGGTGGCCTAACATGAAGGCGATCATCGTTGAATATGTCGGCAAGTATTTGACATGCTCTAAAGTTAAATCAGAATGTCATAAGCCATCCGGCCTACTGGTACAACCAGAAATTCTTAAATGGAAATGGGAAATAATAACAATGGACTTCGTTACAAAACTACCCAAAACATCAAGCAGACATGACACAATTTGGGTCATTGTAGACCGCCTAACCAAATCAGCACATTTTATCCCCACTAAAGAGACAGATAGTATGGAATCCCTTACAAGGTTGTATATAAACGAGATAGTCTCAAGGAATGGAGTGCCGATATCCATCATCTCAGATCGTGACAGTCGTTTCACATCTAGATTCTGGCAATCCATGCAGAGTGCTTTGGGTACTCAATTAGACATGAGTACGGCATATCATCCCCAGACTGATGGACAAAGTAAAAGAACTATCCAAACACTCGAAGACATGCTTCGAGCCTGTGTTATAGATTTCAGAAAAGGATGGGAGAGACACTAACCACTGGTAGAATTTTCCTACAATAACAGTTACCATGCCAGTATTAAGGCAGCACCATTCGAGGCACTTTACGGTCAAAAGTGCCGATCACCTGTCTGCTGGGCCGAAGTTGGAGATGTCCAACTCATGGGACCAGAGATAATCCATGAAACAACTAAAAATATATTACAAATCCGACAACGCTTGCAAGCTGCAAGAGACCAGCAAAGGAGTTATGCCAATGTAAGGCGAAAGCCTTTGGAATTCCAAGTTGGAGATCGTGTTATGTTAAAAGTGTCAC
The DNA here is from genome assembly GCA_026074375.1 of Tanacetum coccineum. Taxonomy (NCBI): domain Eukaryota; kingdom Viridiplantae; phylum Streptophyta; class Magnoliopsida; order Asterales; family Asteraceae; genus Tanacetum; species Tanacetum coccineum. The sequence goes on along the minus strand of BQNB010127879.1, from coordinate 9,378 downwards.
CTTGGAAAGGTGTCGTCCGATTCGGAAAGCGAGGAAAGCTTAACCCCCGGTACATTAGACCATTTAAATTCCTTGATAGGATCGGCCCAGTGGCATACAGACTTGAGATTCCTAAAGAACTCAGTAATGTCCACAATACCTTCTACGTTTCTAATTTAAAGAAATGCATATCTGACGAATCCCTCATCATTCCAATGAAAGAGCTTTGGCTCGATGACAAACTCAACTTTGTGGAAGAACCAATAGAGATCATGAACCGAGAAGTTAAACAACTGAAACAAAGTCGTATCCCTATAGTTAAAGTAAGATGGAACTCTAAAAGAGGATCAGAATTTACGTGGGAACGCGAAGATCAAATTCGCGCCAAGTATCCACATCTATTTACAAACACCACTTCAACTTCCAACTAAATCCCGGGACGAGATTCCTTTAAGGGAGGGAGACTATAACAACCCACAATTTTCTACAATATTATTTTAATGTAATATTCCACCTATTTTATTTAATACAACCATTTTCATGGATATTTTTTTTATATCAATGTATTTGATAGTCCATCCAATTATGTAACGTAACTTACATTTTCAAATAAACAAGCTTACGCACCTACCAACACCAACTCCATTAATGTTTATGTAAAGTAAACATTGTAATATGTCAAGTAATACGTTCTAAATTCTATTTTACCATGTACGTTATTTATTTAACGTACAATCCAAAACGTTTAACATACAACGCATTTTTCACATTAAGGTTTATACCAAAACCCTAATCACATGTATTTTACATGCAATCCAAATGTACTAACCTATAAGGTATATGTACAAGTTAACCATGCACAATAATCAAAATACATTTCCCTCCATTTTAACAAACCCTACATACCACTATTTAAAGCTAGGGTACAAGTCGATTATGCACAAGATTCAAACTAAGCCATTTCCCTCCAAATTATTACAAACCATTCGTACCATCCCTTAAGCATAAGTTACAACTCTCCCATGCACCACATTTGAATTATATCTTCCCTCCACTCCCCCTCATACTCGTACAAACCAAACGAAACCCTAACCAAAACCCTAACTAGTCAAACTAGCTACTAAACAAGCTAAGATCAAGTTGATTTCTTCCACCATGACTCACCACCTTGTCACAATCAAACAACCACCTTGTCATCACCTTTTCATCACCAAGTCGACACCTCACCACCACCTTGTCACCACCTTGTTATTCAAACCCCTCCCACCACCATACACCTTTCTAAGCTAGAACACTAGCTTCCATTAGTCGTTATACCTTGTTAATGATGCAAGACTTAGCTACCTTGACTTCCTTGCCCTATAAATACACGAACCACACACGCATTCTCACAACACATAATTTTATCAAATGCATTCACTTGTTCTTGACCTAGTCCGAGCGAAATAAAAGAAAGAAAGGAGTATAAGCCAATGAAGAAACCAAGGTGTAAGATAGAAAGGTTCTTGATTCATCTCCAAGGGCTATTCAATCCATACCAAGCCATTCGAACCATTATAAGTCCTAGTTAGTCGTATAACTCGTTCAATAAGCTCTTGATGTGTTATAGATCATTTATAAGCTTTGATTAAGCCACTTGTATAAGCCCTTGAACCATAAAGCCATTCGTTTGGTTTTCCTAAACCAAATGTGCCCTTTAAAGCTTTAAAAATGGTTTTTGCATCCCTATAAGCTAAAAGCTTTAAGCTGACCTCATAAGCTATTTAAATAAGCTATACTATCATTTCTATAAGCTTTGAAACAAACCCCGAAAGCTATAAGCCGAAAGCTTTTGGCTTATAATTTCCAAACCAAACGCACCCTTGTTGGGCTAACAAGCCCATAAGCTCATTTTATAAGCTATAAGCTTGTTAAATATATATAAAACCAACTTATTTCAGCTTATTGTGATAAGCTAAAAGTTTCCAAACAAAATTAAATTCAAAAATATAAAGTATATGAAATTTAGACTAAAAATGCAAATCGAATCGTGCATTGAGGGAAAAACTTGTACATTTTGAAACTTGTATACTTTTTGGGCCAAAACTGTAAATATCCTAAACTTAAACTACAAGGACTTGTTTTGCCAAAACTCTAATTTTGGGGTTAAATCAATAAATTCATTTAATTATAAAATGAAAAGGATTAGTTTTGTAAAACTATTTATACCAAGGGGTATATATTGCCATTTTTGAAATTATAAGGATATAAAGTATAACATTTTCATATTAATAAACAAAAATGTATTTAAACGTTATAAGACTCGATTTTATTAAAACCCGACACACCTAGCGTTTCATTTATCGATCGAAACACTCATAAACAAATTATGTTATATATTTAACATAATTTATCATCCACTAACTTTTGGAGAAACTTAAAAAGATAAAATCCTATCATTTATATTCTCCCACTTATACTATAAACGTAGCACGTTAATAGGGAATTTCATATGAGGGGTTTCATTTGGGTAGACGTTTTGACGAGTTGCTGGATTTACGATTTAAAGTGTCCTAGCTCCTCAAACGTTTACTACATGACCTCTGAATTATGATAGCCCGAACAGTGATGCGATATTTTTCACAAACTAATAAACCTATTCACGTTAAACCTTATGAAATAAAGTTTTGAAATATAAACAATCGAACTAAGACTTGACATAACCCACGCTGCATGACGAAGCCGTTTACTTCCATTTGATTCACTTATCACATCAATCAGATTTGACTATTAAGGTGAGTTCATAGTCCTACCTTTAAATGTTTTTCAAATCCCGTGGGGAGATACATGCTATAAACTATGAATACAAGTATTTTCCAACTATATGCTATCCTGATATATTATTGCTTAAGTTACCTCCATTGCCAATATCCCTTATATCATGAACCATTAATCACTATAACGTGAATGCGAATATCTATAGATAGATCTATCGGGATTGACGAATCCCGTTTGTGTATACCAATAAGGTAACCAATCGCACTATATTTGAGAAATAATAGGTAATCGGCAAATTACCTTTCCAAAAGGACATTTGTTCCTTAAATATCATTAATATGATTTCCATGTTAACGTTTGAGTGTCATGAGCTTAGTGCAATAATACTGTTTTCCAAGATAATTGTAACTATGTAATTATTACCATTTATGTTAACTTGTATTCAACCATTATATTAAAAACTTGTGAATATCACTCAACCTTCGTGTTGACCCTTTTTAGTATGTTTATCTTAGGTAATTGGCAGTTTAAGGCACGGAGTGGCATGGACTTGAAGACGTCCAAACCTGTTATCATTCAAACACTATGTTTTATATCCATTTTGGGACCTCTTTTTGTAAAACTCTGAAATAATATTGAATGATAACTAAATTTTCCAAAACGTCTCTTTATGAATCACTTTCTATGATTATGACTGTTGTTTCATGATGTAATACCCCAAATTAGCTTCCACTGCTATGTTGAAATATCGGGGTGTTACAGATTCTTTACGAAACAATAAAACAAATACTTTTGAAAAACCCTTATGCATTATGATGCTTTTTCCATGATATTATTCCTAAAGCTAAACCTTTATTATTTAGGTCGTGACCAAGTGCTGTCATGCTACCGTGTGATCATTCTTCTAGTTTTCCACTACTTCACTTCACCAATTAAGGTGAGTTCGTAGCCTCGCGTTTACTGTTTTACATTACCACTTAAGGGTTGAAAGCATTGCTTGTTTTTAAACCTTGGATACAATTTTTCTTGAATTACTTTTATTTGTTTACGTGTTGCCTAAGTAGCGATAACCCACCATGCCCTACTATCATAAACCTTTAGTTACCTTGTGTAGGTGCGAGTATTATAAATATATCTATTTTGGATTGACATCCCTGTTCAAGTAAGTAATGCTTACTAGTTCGAGAGATGAACTAACGAACGTATACCATGTCGGAATACGGATGTTTCGGGTTGAACATCTACCTAGGCGCTTAATATCTTAATATGTCTGAAATTGATTGGCACACAAACTGTCATAGCCTCGGTGTCATGAGCTTAGCGCAACGTAAATACTTTTATGATTGTTGTATGTGTTACAATAGTCATGCGTTTTAAATATTGTGTTCCATACTTATGATATAACTAAACCTGCAAATTCACCAACTTTATGTTGATGTTTTTGAGCATGTTTTCAGGTGCTTGATTTTGGGCTCTTACTTGAATTGCTGTGTGGAGTCTTCCTGATGTCTGATTACACTTTCCAAGACTTATTTATTATCATACTTATTGTGTTTTTCAAACATTTTTATGTTCCCGCTACAATTTACTTATGTTTTCGCAACTCTTTTAATTATGCTATGAAATGATGTAAGACTTATTTATATTTAAAATCAATGTAATGAGTATGAATGTCTTTTCAAAACGCCATACTAGAGGTCGTTGCATTGATCTTCTGTGATGTATATTATGACGTCATGCCCTCGGACACTTATTCCGACTAGACCCAGTTTGGGGGTGTGACATCCAGAAAGGCATGTCAACAAGCACTATAGATGAAACAAGCTTTTATCGATTACGACATTCGTCGACGATGTCCCAATCATGTGCGATAATAAAGGCGCGATTGACCTTATCAAACACCCGGTGCAACACTCGCGGACTAAACAAATCAAAATTCGTCACCACTTTCTTCAGGATAATGTCCAGAAAGGACATATCTCTATCAAAAAAGTCTCATCTGTCGACAATATCGCCAACATTCTCACCAAACCCCTCAAAGATCTGATCAATCTGGCCTTCTTCATAATTGTACTTGCCAAACAGAGTAGCTAGGCTATCATTTTTGATAGAGTTATTGGCCCTCTGAGTTTGATTCATGCTTAGCCATTTTCTTGGTAGGTTGTTAACAAAGGTGGCATTGACTTAAGGTGAAGGAATTGTAAATCCATTGCTTTCAAGATCAATTAACAAGCATTTTAGCCTCGTGTATTTTTCCATTCACTTTCTCACCCTCATGTGATTTAAAGACATTGAATTTGAGTCTTAAGGCTGCAATCTTGGTTTCTCTTGTATCAGATGGTCCTTCATGAGCTAAAATAAGATCATTCCACATGGCTTTAGCAGTTTGACATTTAATGACAGACTTCGTAACATCATTTGGCAAGCAAGAGATAATGATACTTTTTAGTCTCTTATCTTGATTAGCAAGACGTCTGTCAGCATTTGACCATTTTTTTTAAGGTTTAGGAAAATGATTAGTAGAAGTGGAAAAAGATGAAATAGGTACAAATGGTCCATCTTCTAAAATTTTCAAAAGGTAATGTTACAGGCCATCAAGGTACACCAAGAACCTAACTATCCAACTAGTGAAATCCTCTTTGTCAAACTCAAGAACATTTGTGACATGAGAACCTCCTCTAGAATCAAGAAGTTGAAGGAGGTTCTCGTCATTAACATTTTGAGCTACATTATTTGTAGTAGTGTTGTTGGTATTGTCAGTAGGAATGGTGTCAACACGGTTAGGACTACTAGGGTTTCCAGTATTTGTTCCTAAAGGTGGTGGGATAGGTGGTACAGTTCCAGACATGATTGGATCTTGATTTGTTTAAAACAAAGAACAGTTTCCAAAGAGTTTTATAAATCAAACTGCTCTGATACCAATTGAAAGTCCCAATACACACGTCTATATAGAATATAACACTTATCAAATGTAAATAACACAAGTAATAACTTTTTAATCGTGTAATACTTTATTGATATAATCAAAGTATTACAATATGCTATCGATCGCACAAGTTGAATAACAATGTAAGATTACTCTTTGAACAAGTAAACTTAACAAAGTGTCAAGTTTCCAAGAGAACTTATGCAGATACGCTGATTGAGATAGCTGACTGAAGAATAAGTTCGACAAAGGAGTAAATGACTATAATAACAACAACAACAAAAGCGATGGCATTTTCTCCTTACAACATTATCTATTTATACTAATACGAGGTTGTATCTTTAGTGGGAGCAGGTGCGACGTGTCAAGAATCCTGTGGTGGACGTACAAAGTATTTAATGCACGTCCATTCTTGGAAACACCTCGCCCATACTTTAGTGAACAGTTTTGCCAACTGTTTACTACTTTTACCAACTTCGTACATGGTACATGCTTTAACTCAAATAACCTTTTGTCTTGCCATTACCCATTATTGAGTTTCCCGCCTAAACCTTTCATAGAGAAAAGCTTAAGTTGAGCTTGTTCTTCTTCAAAGGGTAATAGGATGGTCAGAGTATTGCCACCTCTGACTCTCCTTAAAACCATCAGCGTATACCAGCTGATATCCATCCCAGCTGACGAGTATGTCTTCACGTAATCTTCGACTTCCTTGACAATGTGTTTGACTTGAATACGTCTGAGGTTGCTCGCTGAGGCTTTGCACTCAGCGAGTCCTTCACTGCTCGCTGATACTTTGCACTTAATGAGTCTTTGATAACCGTTGAGTCTTGAACTCAGCGGAACTTCAATACTTAGCCTAATTTCTGATCTAGGCAGGAATCATTAGGCTCTGAATTGACCCAACAATAAAAGAAGCCCAAAAATATTGCATAAAATAGGTGAATGGTAAATTAGGTTGAATTTTCCTTCACAGTAGAGTTCAATAGCATCAGCTTGAGCCAACAACCTAGGTGATCCATTGTGGAGCAACTATGCAGAAGCGTCCATACAAATCACTGTAGCCTGATAGGTAAAAATTTGAGTTAGTTAGTCTTAAAAATTGGAAAATGGTAAATATACCCCTTAAGGGCTATGTTTAATAAAGGATAAATTGTTTGAAAATGTATTCAACTTTTCAATTTTTTGAGTGTTGTATAGTCAACTTTATTTTTTGATATTATATACAATATAAATGTGAACGTCTCATCCTCATTTACTTTAATAGTTACGAGATTTTCCTATGCAGCCTAAAACAGTACCATCGAAATTCTTAACTTTTAACGAGATTCATTTCCTCCTTTCTCATATGTCATTTTAAGTTATTTTGTATTATCTTTTACGCATGTTTTGAAAGAAAAAAAAAATCATTAATGAATTTATTTTAGTTAACTTTCATTTGAAATGATTTTAGTTGACATAAAGTTTTGATTAGCAATCATATTGACAACTACACCTTGGAATTATGAGTTGCTAAGATACACACATGAATAATATATAAGGCTGTAAATGCATTCCAATTTCAAAGGAATCTTTCACTATCGTATACTTTCATCGTTTCACATCTACCTTCATGACAAGAAAAAAAAAAGTATCTTAAACTTTATGACAAAAAAAAGTATCTTATACTTTATGACTTATAAGAAGACATCATACAAAATCGATCAAACATTAAGTCACCGATACATGCATTTTTCATAATACACGTAACTTTATTATTCTAATTATTTAATTGTAAAACCGGAATAATTTAAAGAAGAGGAAAATGCAAATATGCTCCCTGTGGATTGGAAAAATTGCAGAATTGCTCCCCAATTTCACAAAAGTGCAAGCGGCCTCCCCAAAATGAAAGTTTGGTTGCATTCGTGCTCCCTGGCCACTAACACAGTTAAGTTTACATCGTTACTTTTTTTTAACAAATGGTACATTCATCTTTTCCATAATTAAATATAATAAACCCACGACCCATGCATATAACCTGATCCATTGTTGTACCCAACCCATCTCTTTAGTCAAACACACAAACACTTCCTCAATCAAACCTAACCTCTCAACTTCTCATCCCCAACTTCTCAGTTTCAGTTTCGTGGCAGGGAAACGTGGCAAAATGAACGATCGTATACAAGATTATCATATAAGGGCTGAAGGAGAAAGCTGTGATCTTGCAGTTTATGGTGAGTGATCGCATTCCTTTGTTTTTATGTTGTTTCTAATATTTTGCATGTTAATCAAGTAATTAATGTGTTTTTCTTTTATTTTGTAACAGATACGTATACCAACTTATTTACAATCCAGTGTCACTACTATGGAAGGTTTAATGATGCTCCAAAAAAGGAGTATATTGAAGGTCATATTTGCTTTGTCGATATGATAGATAGGGAAGACTTTAAGGATGATATTTTGAATTCTATAATGCAAAGTTTAGGATATGAGATAGATGATGAAGTGCTTTTTTACTATAAAATACCACTGAAAAGTTTAGACATTGGTTTAAAACCTTTTGTTAGTGAAAGTGACTATAGAAGCTTCCTAACGTATGTCCAAAAGCATAAGGTTATGCATGTTTATGTTGAATTTGTTGAAAAGGATGAAAAACATGACAGTGATAGTGACTCTGATAGTGATAGTGAGTCTGAGAATGAGATTGTAGATGAGGAACATGTAGTTGATGAAGTGGAGGTAAACATGAATAACTTTAAGTTTCAAATAGATGAAGATGATGAAAGTTCATGCAATAATGCTATAGTACCTAATGTAAATGTTACAAAAGATAATTTGGAGGTTTTAGACTTTGATTCATTAGAAAGTGATCTAGAGGATGTACCAGAAAATGCTAGGAGTTTGGGACTTAGAAAATTGAAAAAGAAACACTCATCCTCCAAGTTCTTTATAGGTAGAGAATTTGCAAACATGGATTTAGCTAAGGATTTGATTAGAGATCATGCTGTTGAGAGTAGGAGGAACATACATTTTTTGTGTCAAGCTGCAGGACATAATAAAAGAAGTTGTTCAAGTGTTGCTAGTCAATGAAATGAATCAGTGCCAAAGAAAACCACTGAAACTAAAAGAAAATCAAGTGTAACTGGAACAAGTATTGTTGCTGCTGAAGTTGGAACGCAAGCTTCACAAGCTCGTACACAAGCTTCTACTGGATCCCCCTTCAAAAGAACAAAGAAGACTGCAAGTAGACTAACTCCAGAAAAAGTGAATTTCATGTTGGATTGAAAAGCCAAGACTGTTTAATTTATGTTCCTAGACTTGTTTAATTTCTGTTCCAAGACTTGTTTGTTTATTTGCTTGTTTTAAGACAGTTGGTTTTGAATGAAGTATGTCATGTTGTTTTAAAACAGTTGGTTTATGTTAATGCTGCTCAGCTAATGTTAGTACTGCTATGTGTTAATGCTGCTCAGCTATAGTTACTACTGCTAGTATTAGTTAGTACTGCTAAGTAGTTACTACTGCTAGTACAAAATACTTACTACTGCTATTATTAGTTATAACTACAGCTAGTATTAGTTAGTACTGCTAAGTAGTTACTACTGCTAAGTAGTTACTACTGCTAGTACAAAGTAGTTACTACTGCTAGTATTAGTTATAGAGGTGAGTTATTTTGCATACTAGTTTCTCCCTGCATACCAAGGGACAAATCTTGACCATCTATTTCATTAGATTAAAAAGAC
>BQNB010127878.1:6737-19369 GCA_026074375.1 Tanacetum coccineum | reverse complement strand
TCCTTCTAGGGTTTCTTTATATACATATTGAACCTAATCACTATAGATTGGATATCCCTAATTCCACTTTTAAGTTAGGGTTTTACCCTCCTAAACATGACATAATTCTGACCCGTATTCACTGTTTTGATAACTTTTCTTGTAACCAATATTTAACCAACTTTCAGAACTCAAAATCATTCGGGGCCGGATTTTTTGAAAAATAAACTCTTTGAACTATAATTTAGGCTCTTAAATCATATCAAAACACGTTTCTATCATCTAGATATCATCAGTTGAACATAGACTTAAAATCTGGTCAACTCTAAATCATGTTCTAACGCAAACCCTAACATGCAACATGCCTGATCATAACCCTAAACTAACCTTAATCATCATACCATCATTAAAGTTCATATATAATATGTATTTTATGTAAACCCTAGATCCATCATAAATCATGTTACATGAATATCATAAACTAGCTAAGATGAACATACTTACCTTGAATGCTAGCACCTAAACAACAATTCTTGAATGTTCTTGGATCAAACACCAAATTCGGCACTCCTAGGGTTTTGAGGGCCTAAAATCGCAGGCACAAAGGGATGGGGAAAAGAATTATGAGCTAGGTTTATTGGTATATATACCCTAAGTATCCTTATCCCTTAAGTCTTAGAGTTTGACAAAGTTTAGGCCTTTTATTCCCTATCCTAGACCTTTAGCTGATCCCCCCCCCCCACCTTTATATACTATTTTATTATTTATTTTTATTTAATTATTAATTAACTAATTACCTTTATTAGCTTATGTTTTCATGAAAACCTAAGCTAATTTAGGTAAACCTTTTTACATAAACGCAACTTACTAGACTTTCCAAAAATATAACTTTTCATTTCACATTTCACTTTCTATTTTTAGAAAGTCCACTATAAATATCCAAATTTCACTCACTTCACTTATTTCCAACATGATACATTTCCCCTAAACGCTTAACACAAAATCATCCAACTATTGACGTAGCATTGCATGCAATACGCCATTCCTTTCCGTTATCACTATACGTGACCGAATGGAATACTCATCACCAAACACAAACGCACTTAAAATAAGATGATCATACACCTCAAAATAATATCATACACCTATTCAAACCACTTAGCACACACATATAACACATAGCACACAAGAAATCACACAAAATGAACTCTTAGCCATTTTTAAAGGTATCACTAACCTGATTAAATCACGGATGTCACAATTTCATTAGGCAAAATTATCCTCTCCTCTCTTTTTATTTCTCTTATTCTCGGCAACAAACACAAATACAAACACAAACACAATTCATACTTTTGATTTCTATCAAGATTCACACATCCTAAACTTCATTTTATCAAGATCCAAGGTGTTTCCAAGAAGGGTTTCATTTTATTAAAGGTTTATTTCAAGGGTTTATAAGTTAGGGTTTAGTTTTATACTTGGGTTTTCAAGATCTACTCTTCTTCTTTCAAGATCTTTTGTTTCCATATTGTTCTTCATCTTTGTGAGTAAACCCTAACTCTTTTTTTTTGATTTCTTTATGTTCTTGCATATATGTTCAAGATCCATACATCCATATGTTTGTGCTTTAATTTTCAAAGCTTATAAAGTAAGTTTTTATAAATAATAAAGATGTTGGTATTTTTATGCACTTATGTTGTAGTCTTGGCGAGATCGAGTGTGCTTGTGTGTTGAAACAAAGATGGTGAAGGGATTAGGATATATTAAGAGTGAATTTTGTTGGGTTGGTTTAGTAGTGAATGGGTATAGGTTAGATTAGGCACTATTGTGAAGTTTGGTTGTGTTTTTGGAGGTGTTTGTGAAAATAGTGCTTGCTGATCCGAATTTGTTTTAAGGTTTTCGGACACTTAAAAATGTTTTCAATTGCCAAGAAGGTAGTTTTTGGATAGCTTGTTTCGAATAGATAAGTTTTCATATCTCGAACACTAAAAACGGACTTAAAACGGCCGAGTTATGGCGAAATTAAACTTGAAACGTTTTTCGGCAAAAATAGTTAAAAAGGGTGCTGATTGGAATAGAAAAATGGCTTTTCGGACACTTTCGGGATGTTTTGAGCTTTTAAAATGTTGGCGAAACAAGTAATAATGTTAGTATATTAAGTAGGAAGTTTTAAAAATGTCACTAACTTAATGTCGGATTTCTAAAACCGGAAACTTCTAAAAATGAAAACTTTTGGTATTTGTTAGTGAGACGAACTTAGAAAGTGGCGTTTAGGTTTCACTAATGCGTTTAGGGTAAATGGAATCATCGTATATTAGGGGACTTTATTAACGTCCCGAAACTTATAACTTTTCTAAAATAGAAGCTTTCTAAAAATAATAACTTTCCGAAATTAGAAACTTATCGTTATAAATATCGTAACGTAACTATAAATTGTACACTTTCTTAATGTCACGTTTTTACAATATAAACAAAAGCACAAACACTTATGGATGTCTATTTTCGTTGAGCGTCTTATTCGATGTTTCGTATTTATTTCTCGTTTCTAAAGCGCGTCTTTTAATTAGGTCGCGGTTAGAGTCGTTTGATATCGTTATTATCTCCGTTGAATTATTTTCTCACCATTTGCTTAAGGTGAGTTCATAGCTCCACATTTTACTCGTTTTGAATAAATGTTTTAATACTTGGGGTTGAGAAACGTTACATGCTTTTAAAACTGGACACAAGTAGTTTGCATGAGAATTTCCTCGTTTACGTGTTGCCTAAGTAGAGTTTAGACCACTATTGACCGAATCATCATGAACCGTTAATTACCTTTAACCGACTGGTTGGTTAAGTGAGCGCGAGTGAATAAATAGATCTATTGGGACTAATAATCCTCATCCGGGCTTGGTGATTTCTTATTGGTCGGGTACTTGACGGACTGTACAGGCCAACGAATGTATATCATGTCGAAAGTAGTTAGGTGGTCTTTGGTCGGACACCTGTAAGGGCAAGCATTATATGGGAGTGTACATGTTATATTTCACTATTAGCCTCGGTGTCATGAGCGTAGTGCAACATACATTCCTTTTTATGTGAAGTTGTATCTCCTATAACTGTCACATATGTTTTGAAATCTTGTTGTCTACACTGATACTATTTGACTAAACCTATGAATTCACTAACTTTATGTTGACGTTTTAAGCATGTTTTTCTCAGGTGCTTAGCTTGGATGTCGTTGCTTGAATTATGTGAAGTATTTTGCTTAGACCGGTTTTCAAGAATTTATCAATGTTTTTAAATACAGTTGTTGAAACTCATTTAAGCTTTCGCATTTTAACTCTTGAATCATTTAAATTGATCGATGTAAAACTTTTAAGTATTTTAATTTATTGCAACGGCGTTTATTTTCAAAACGTACACTTAGAGGTCGTTCTTTATGCTTTGTACTTAAGATATTCATTAATGTCACTCCCCCGGAAGCTTATTCTGACAGGACCCAATTTGAGGGTGTGACAGATTGGTATCTAGAGCCAAGGTTATAGAGAACCAGGTAGTATAACTAGGTCTGGTCTATAACTAGTATGTGATCCTTACGTGATTATATGTGCTTTACGTAATCTTACGTAATCTTACGTATACGTAATATGTATATGTAATATATAATCAAATACTAAGTATAACTAATATTACTATAATTATATTGCATTCCATTTTGCGGCACTGCATTCGATGGTTTATTCATTCATTTATTTTTCCTGCATCATGCACAGTTGATATAAAGGAAATTTATATAAACTTTTACTTGAACAGGTTAAGGCTATCTCTACTATTTTAATTTCTTTGGATTCTTCTGAGGAGAGTGTTGGGACACCTTTTGGACGAGTTCTTTAGTTTGGTAGGATCCCTGCCACTGTGCCAGTCACTACACCTACTATCGATCCACCCGTCATTCATGACGACGCCTCATTGATACCTACTGAGACACCTACCATCTCACCTATTACATCCATGATATTGCCTACTGCTCCTACTACACACTACACATCTCTATTTAGCCACACCGACTCATCTGACGATGACACACCTGATACACTACCATCACCCACTCATGAGATACCACCCGTTGAGGTTGCACCACCTACTGGTCAGATTCTACCTACACCATTTGATGTTCCTCGTAGACGAGTTACCATTGTTTCACCCGGACAGCCTATTCCTTATGGTCGACCGTACTGCTACCATCCTAATAGGTCGGTACACATGATGACTACGAGGAAGAGCGTTGGGCCGCTACCTACTCACCGTCTTACTGTGAGACACTCAGTTAACTACTCTTCATCAGATTACTTCACTTTTGATGATTTATTGAGAGATTCACCATCAGATTCATCATCAGAGACGCCATCAGATTCTTTTTCAGATGCCCTATCTGATTCTTCATCTGGTCATTCATCTTCGGATCATTCATCAACAGCACTACCATTGGGTATGAGATCTAGTCATCAGTTATGTTCATCAGTATCGAGTATTCCTTATTCATCTGCTACTACTACCGAGAGACTATCTCATTCTTCTTCTACGGGTCTTTCTCACAAGAGTAGGTCCCCTACCACATTTGTACCGGTATCTTCACCTATACCTGGAGCATTGTCTTTTGTACGTGCTGATATGTTACCATCTCACAAAAGGATTAGGAGTTTTGATTCTGCAACGAATTTAGAGGATTGTTCGGATGAGAGTTCTGAGTCGTCTATACCTAGAAAAACTAGTATGAGGGATGACATTAATGTCAGGGGTCGTGATGAGCCTTACTCAGAGCCTGATATCGACCCCAAGATTCAGGTAGAGATCGATGAGTGTATTGCATATCTGGATGCTCTTAGAGCTGAGGGGATAGATGCTAGGGTTGTGGTTGAGACTGTTGCTCGAGAAGAGGTCGAGATGAGTGCGAAGAGCATGGTTAAGGTTAAAGTTGATAGAGTTACGCATCATGTGGTGTCAGATGATATCATCCCAAAGCAATGCTCAGGAGGAGGGAGCTGTAGAGGTTACTTATGAGACGTTAGAAGACATGGTACAGAGATTTCATGACCATACTATGGAGATCCCAGTTCATCGAGTTCAGGTTATTGAGAGCATTCAGAGGGATCAGGGGCACATGATTGTAGCTACGGGTCAGTAAAGTGTTGTTCAGTCAGAGAGGATCAAATATTCTAGAGCAAGATATACGAGACGTTGAGGCTTGCTGGTTGCTTGCGGAGTTAGAGAGTTACCCGATTTCAGCATAGGGAGCTGCGTGTTTAGAGAAAGATGAGTAGATTCGGCGTTTACCATTTTATGATTGTGTGCAGATTAGTAGGCCTAGAGGCAATGTGTAAGTAGCATCTTAGGCTATCGTTACCTTTGTTATTTATGTTTGTTTCTAGTATTAATCAATAGTATTTCCAGTAGTTGCGTAGTATTTAGGGATTTGGTAAATCCTCTTCTTTTGGGAAACATGATGTAACCGTTTACATTTGACGTTATGAAATCTAATATCTATTATTCTATATTATGATGTCTTAATCTAATACTATTTCCTTTTTCTCATTGCATGCCGTATTGTTACTAAATTGTGGCATTATCATAAATTTATTATGATTATGTGTTTCCATGTGATGAAACCTAGTATTTTTTTTATCGAACCCCTTTAATAATCATATATTACCTAAGATCTCATCGTGTGGTGTATTGTTATGATTTTAGTGACATGCCTAAACATCGATCTTGGAGCGACAATGACACGCGAAGCGGTTGATAACCTAATTGGTCGCCGAGTGGCAGAAGCGTTGAAAGCTCATGATGCCGCTAGAAACCTTAAACCCCTAGCAGAAGGTGGGGATGAACAGGGAGGCAAAAATGGTGATGATTATGAAGGCGAAAATAGAGGAGTGAATGGAAATGGAAATGATAATGGGAATAGAAGAGGAAACAGCAATGGAAACGGCAATGGAATGGTAATGGAAATAGAAAGAGGAATTTGGTTATGAGAAAACACAACGTGAAACTTTGAAGGGCTTTAGGCACTGTTGTGCTCGAGAGTGCACATATCAGACTGCAGAAGTGCCAGCCACTTAACTTCAATGGGACGGAAGGAGTTGTTGGGTTGACTCATTGGTTCGAGAAGATGGAGATGGTGTTCACTCTTTTGTAATTGTACACAACAGATTCATGTGATGTTTGCTAAATGCACACTGTTGGACAGTGCTCTTGACTGGTGGAAACTCATAAAAAGATCGATTAGGATTGGAGGCGACATATGCCTATGGACATGGACAAAACTTATGAAGTTGATGACTGAGGTGTACTGCCCAAGAAACAAAATTCAGAAGATGGAGATCGAGTTATGAAAGTTGACTCTAAAAGGAAATGACTTGACTACTTATACCATGAGATTTCAAGAATTGATTCTGTTGTGTACCAGAATAGTTTCGGATGAGGAGGACAAAGTTGAGAGATTTCATTGAGTTTATCCTGATAAGATCCAAGGGAATGTGAGCGCCTGCTGAGCCTCACATACATAGACTTCAAGATGCAATCCGTATTGCTAACAATTTAATGGATCAGAAACTGAAGGGATATGCTAGAAGTGTTGAAAACAAGAGAAGGTTTGACAACAACATGAGGGACAACCATGGGCAACAATCGGCTTTCAAGCAATAAAATGTTAGGGGTCAGAATGTAGCAAGAGCTTACATGGCAGGAAACAATGAGAAAAATAGGTATGTTAGATCATCTCCATCTACTACAAGTGCAAGTTGGCACCTTTGAGGCCATGTCTGTGAGGTGTGGATAAAATGTGGTAGCGGTGGTCACTTGGCTTGGAGATTGTACGGACGCTGTTGCTCCAAACACTCAGAGGGCCCTAGTTGGGAATTAGTCGGGTATTATTTGTTATGAGTGTGGAAGGCCGGTACATTATAGAAAAGATTGTCCTAAGTTAAGGAATCAGAACCGCAGGAACAAGACTGGGAACAATGAAGCTACAACAAAGGCTTATGATATTGGAGGAGGAGCAGCAAACCTCGATTCCAATATCCTCACAGGTACGTTCCTTCTCAATAACTGTATTATGCTTCTATGTTATTCGATTTAGGTGCCGATAGGAGTTTCGTGTCGTTATACCTTTAGTGCTTTGCTTCTAATGTTGCACCATCACAATGTTTGGACACTAGTTATGCTGTAGAACTTGTGCCGATGGAAGAATTTCAAAAACCAATATTATCCTTAGAGGCTGTACGTTAGGATTATTAGGTCATCCGTTTGACATTGATCTAATGCCCGTAGAGCTTGGTAGTTTTGACGTCATCATCAGTATGGATTGGTTGGCGAAGTACCATGCGGTGATCGTTTGTGATGAGAAGATCGTTTGTATCCCTTATGGAGATAAGATGTTGATAATCCGAGGAGGTATGATTTTGATAGGTGGAGGTAGTTGAAGCTGATATCAAATACATGTACGAAGACCCAGAAGACTTATATATAGAATCGGTGTCAAGTTTATCTAGATGCAAAAGTTAACATCCAGAAGATTGAGGTCAAAGTCGGAGGAGAAGCGACTTGGGACATGCCAATTGTATAACCAAATTTCTGGTATCTCTCCTAGATTGCCTGGCATACACTGCTCTCGACATGGTTGAATTTCATATCGACATTAGTCCCCTGGTGCTGCACCTGTAGATAAGACCTGTTTCAACTTGCACCAGACGATAAGAAAGAGTTCGTTCCAGCTCTGTTGCAAGAACTTCTGACAAGGGGGAAATTTTTTTATAGGACCTAGTTCCTTACCCCGGGGAGCTCTAGTTTTGGTTGTCAAAAAGAAAGATAGATATTTTCGGATGTGTATCGACTACCGTGAACTAAACAAACTTACTGTGAAGAACTTATACCCACTTCTCGAGAATCGATGATTGTGTGTTCAATCTCAAAAGGGTCAAGAGTATACTACTAAGATCGACATGAGATCTGGATATCACCAACTCAGCGTTCGTAAGGAAGACATCCCAAAGACAACATTTAGGACTCGCTATGGTCACTACGAGTTCCAAATAATACTGTTTGGTTTGAATAACACACCTGCAATATTTATGGATTTGATTAATCGGGTATGCAAACCGTACCTGGATAGATTCGTGATCGTATTCATCGATGATATTTTGATCTACTCCAAGAGCATAAAGGAGCATGAAGGGCACCTTAAGTTAATTTTGAGGTTACTTAAGAGGAGGAGTTGTACGCCAAGTTTTCAAAGTGCGATTTTTTGCTTTCAAAGGTATAATTTCTCGGTCACATGATTGATAGTGAAGGCCTTCACGTTGATCCCGCTAAGATCGAGTCAATCAGGGATTGGGCGTCACCCAAAACACCAACCGAGATTTATCAATTTTTAGGCTTGGCCGGTTACTGCCGACGATTTATTGAAGGATTCTCAAAGATCGCTAGGCCTATGACGAAGTTGACTCAGAAAAGTGTGAAGTTCGATTGGGGAGAAAAGGCTGAAGTTGCGTTTTAGCTGTTGAAACAAAAATTGTGTAGTGCGTCGATTTTGGCCTTACCCGAAGGAAGTAAAAACTTTGTGGTATACTGCGATACTTCGCATAAAGGGTTGAGCACGGTTTTGATGCAAAAGGAGAAAGTCATAGCTTACGCATCCCGTCAACTCAAGGTCCATGAGAAGAACTATACCTGATGCTTTGCATAAAGGGTTGGGCGCGGTTTTAATGCAAAAGGAGAAAGTCATAACTTACGCATCCCGCCAACTCAAGGTCTATGAGAAGAACTATACAACCCACGACTTAGAACTTGGTGTAGTAGTGTTTGCCCTGAAGATGTATAGACACTATCTGTACGGCACAAAGTATGCCATGTTCACTGATCACAAGAGTTTGCAACATATTCTTGATCAGAAAGAGTTGAACATGAGACAACAATGGTGGTTAGAATTATTGAGTGATTACGATTGTGAGATTCGATATCACCCAGGAAAGGCAAACGTAGTGGCTGATGCACTGAGCCGAAAGGAAAGAATTAAGCCACTACGAGTTCGGGCCTTAGTTATGACTATTGGTTTGAATCTTCCTAAACAGATTTTGAGTGCTCAATCGAAAGCCAGAAAAGAAGAGAACTTCATAACCGAAGACCTGCATGGTATGATTAATAAGCTTGAACCTCGTGCTGACGGAACGTTATGTTTGAACAATCGGAGTTGGATTTCGTGTTTTGGTAACTTGAGGGCTTTGATTATGCATGAGTCTCATAGGTCAAAGTATTCCATCCATCATGGATCAGATAAGATGTACCAAGACCTGAAGAAGTTGTATTGGTGGCCCAACATGAAAGCAGAAATTGCCACCTATGTCAGCAAGTGTTTAACGTGTTCCAGGGTTAAGGCAGAATATCAAAAGCCGTCTGGTTTGTTGGTTCAACCAGAAATTCCGCAATGTAAATGGGAGAATATAACAATGGACTTTGTGACTAAATTGCCAAAGACAACAATTGGTCAGGACACGATTTGGGTGATCGTCGATCGCCTGACCAAGTCTGCTCATTTCTTACCCATGAGAGAGGATGACTCATTAGAGAAGTTGACGAGACAGTACTTAAAGGAAATAGTCTTAAGGCATGGAGTGCCAGTTTTGATCATCTCCGACCGTGATGGGAGATTCACTTCACATTTTTTGTGGTCTCTTCATAAAGCGTTAGGTTCTCAATTGGATATGAGTACAGCTTACCACCCGCAAACTGATGGTCAAAGTGAGAGGACCATTCAAACATTGGAAAGACAATGTTACATCCTTGTGCTCGAACTTTGGAAAAAGTTGGGATAGACATTTATCGTGGTGAAAATTCACGTATAACAACAGTTAACCTATCCAGTAATAAGAGCTGCATCCATTTAGGCGTATTGTATGGGAGGTGCGCAAAGGTGTCGATCACCACGATTTGAATGGCTAACGTTGACCAATCAGCTCATTGGCCCAGAGATCATCCACGAGAGAACCGAGAAGATTGTTCAAATCAAGAGCCGAATCCAAGCTGCCCTTGATCGTCAAAAGATCTATGCCGATGTAAGACGGAACCCCCTTGAGTTTCAAGTGGGGGATAAGGCCCATGTGTGAAGTATCGCCATGGGAAAGAGGTGATAACGTTTTTGCAACACGGGGAAAGCGAACCCTCGTTATATTGGACCTTTTATGATCGTTGCCAAAGTTGGAACCATTGCCTATCGACTTGAACTCCCAGAGAAATTGAGCAGAGTTCACAGTACTTTTTACGTCTCTAACTTGAAGAAATGCCTATCCGACAAAACTCTTGCTATAGAACCAGATGGATAAAATATCAATCAATGACAAGCTCCATTCACTAAAGACCTGTCGTAATAATGACCGGATGGTCAACATTTTAAGCAAAGTCGCATACATGATTGTTACGGTATCGTTGGAAACTCAAAGAGAAGGTGCCTAGTTTACCTTGGAGCATTAAGAATCAAATGTAGAAGAAAGTAAAAATAGATATATCGCGCAACCATATTGCTGAATCTTGGTATCTGCTCAATTGCTACATCTTAAAGCTTTGAGGACAAAGCTCTTCTAACGGGGAAAGGATGTGACACCCCGTAAATTTCAGGTCAATATTTTTACCGATTCCATTCATTATTCTAACTTTTATAAGTTACGTGTTAATTTGACGTTAATCCGGGAAGTTGTCCCCCGTAAAAACTGAAAATCAATATCGGAAGCGTTTCGACATCGGACTGAGCTTAATTTACGTGAATTATAATTAATAAAGTCATTTTATTTCACTTCGTGGTTTACGAATATTTACGTTTGCAATTTAATTATTTTTGGCGTGAGTTTACGTTTTTAGCGTTTTTGATCAAATGAAACCTCGGAAACCTACCACCTTTGCATGTAAACTTAAGATAACATCATATAAGACTCCTAGTGCAAAAATTTAAATTTCATATCCTCCCTAACCCTTCCAATTTTTGATGCAAGCAAACAAAAGGAAGAGAAGCCAAAATTTTAAGTCAAAAACAATATCACATGCATGTACTAACAAGGGATGGTGACCTTCTTGTCTTCATCCTTCCATGCATCAACATCTCTTACATATCACATTCAAACTTAGACCACTTGAGCACTAGTAAGTTTATAATAAACTTGGAGCCAAAGAAATGGTTTTGGTCCCCGCCTTGTTGCTCTATAATCGGCCGAACCACATGGACCATAAGGGTTCATGGTTTTTATTTTGTTAGTCACCAAAACCAAGCCACAAGTTACAAAAGGTTAAAACTCAAACCCTAAATCTCACCTATATAAACCCGTTGATAGAAGTTTAGGTCATTTATCCTCACTCGGCCTTACAAAATTTTCTCTTCTTCTCTCTTTTCCTTTGGTAGTTTCGGCAACAAACACAAACATAATCCATAACCTTGATTTCTAGCAAGATTTACACACTCCAAACTCATTTCTAACAAGATCTAAGGTGTTTCTAAGAAAGGGTTTCTTTGATTAAAGGTTTATTTCAAGGGTTTATAAGTTAGAGTTTAGTTTTATACTTGGGTTTTCAAGATTTACTCTTCTTCTTTCAAGATCTTTTGTTTTCATATTGTTCATTAACTTTTGTAGGTAAACCCTAACCTTCTTCTTTTGATTTCTTTATGTTTTTGTATTTCTATTCAAGATCTATACATCCATATGTTTGTGTTTTAATTTTAAAAGCTTATAAAGTAAGTTTTTATAAATAATAAAGATGTTGGTATTTTTATGCACTCATATTGTAGCCTTGGCGAGATTGAGTGTTCTTGTGTGTTGCAACAAAGATGGTGAAAGGATTAGGATAGATTAAGAGTGGATTTTGTTAGATTGGTTTAGTAGTGAATAAGTATAGGTTAGATTAAGCATTATTGTAAAGTTTGGTTGTGTTTTTGGAGGCGTTTGCGCAAATAGTTCTTGCTGATCCGAATTTGTCTTAAGGTTTTCGGACACTTAAACATGTTTTCAATAGCCGAGAAGGTAGATTTTGGATAGCTTGTTTCAAATAGATAAGTTTTTGTATCTCGAACACTAAAAACGGACTTAAAACGACCGAGTTATGGTTAAATGAAACTTGAGACGTTTTTCGGCAAAAATAATTAAAAAGGGTGCTGATTGGAATAGGAAAATGGCTTTTCGGACACTTTCAGGATATTTTGAGCTTTTAAAATGTTGGCGAAACAAGTAATAACATTAGTATACTAAGTAGGAACTTTTAAAAATGTCACTAACTTAATGTCGGATTTCTAAAACGGGAAACTTCTAAAAATGGAAACTTTTGGTATTTGTTAGTGTGACGAACTTAGAAAGTGGCGTTTAGGTTTCACTAATGCGTTTAGGGTAAATGGAATCATCGTATATTAGGGGACGGTATTAACGTCCCGAAACATAGAACTTTCCTAAAATAGAAACTTTCTATAAATAGTAACTTTTCGAAATTAGAAACTTGTCGTTAAAAATATCGTAACGTAACTATAAATCGTATACTTTCTTAAAATCACGTTTTACTATATAAACAAAAGCACAAACACTTATGGATGTCTATTTTCGTTGAGCGTCTTATTCGATGTTTTGTATTTATTTCTCGTTTCT
>BQNB010127877.1:0-19369 GCA_026074375.1 Tanacetum coccineum | reverse complement strand
AGGGGGACATTCTCCTTCTCGAATCTCTTCTCAATAGTGATCCTTCACCTTCACTAAATCAAGAAAGTTACTTACTAGAAATCAAGAAAGAGCTTAAAGTTTGTAAATCTGTCGAATCTTTAATCGATGAACCTCCCGAGGTTGAACTTAAGGACTTACCACCTCATCTCGAATATGCATTTTTAGCAGATAACAACAAGTTGCCTGTCATAATTGCCAAAGATTTGAGTGATGATGAGAAGACCGCTCTCATAAAGGTTCTTAAATCCCGAAAGCAAGCCATTGCTTGGAAGCTCTCCGACATAAAGGGTATAAACCCAGAATTTTATTCTCATAAGATTCTAATGGAGGAGGATTACGAACCAACGGTCCAACATCAGAGGAGGGTTAATCCAAATATCCATGATGTCATTAAGAAAGAGGTTGAAAAACTTCTTGACCCTGGATTGATCTACCAAATCTCGGATAGTTCTTGGGTGAGCCCAGTGCACTGTGTACCAAAGAAAGGAGGAATGACCGTAGTAACCAATGATGAAAACGAATTAGTGCCAACAAGACTTGTAACGAGATGGAGAGTTTTCATAGATTATCGTAAATTGAACGAAGCTACAAGAAAAGACCACTTCCCTTTGCCGTTCATGGATCAAATGCTTAAGAGACTCGCATGAAATGAGTACTATTGTTTCCCTGACGATTTCTCGGGTTATTTCCAAATTCCAATTGATCCAAAAGACCAAGAAAAGACCACATTCACCTGCCCATACGGAACGTTTGCTTACCTTCGCATGCCTTTTGGTTTATGCAATGCACCAGGCACGTTTCAGAGGTGTATGATGGCAATTTTCCATGACATGATTGAAAAGACAATGGAAGTCTTCATGGATGATTTCTTGGTTTTTGGAAATTCTTTTTCTACGCGCCTCACCAATCTAGATAAAATGCTTAAACGGTGTGAAGACACTAATTTAGCTCTAAATTGGGAAAAAAGCCATTTCATGGTTAAAGAAGGTATCGTGTTAGGACATAAGATCTCGAAGAAAGGAATTGAAGTCGACAAAGCCAAGATCGATGTGATTTCTAAGCTACCTCACCCAACTTCTGTCAAGGGTATCCGAAGTTTTCTTGGGCATGCTGGTTTTTACCGTAGATTCATCAAAGATTTTTCAAAGATTTCTCAACCCACGACCCACCTTCTTGAGAAAAAACCCCGTTTATCTTTTCAGAAGAATGCATTCAAGCCTTTCAGACTCTAAAAAAGAAATTAACCGAAGCTCCAATTCTGATTGCCCCCAATTGGGACAAACCTTTTGAACTCATGTGCAAGTGATTTTGCAATAGGTGTGGTTCTAAGGCAAAGGATTAAGAAGCATTTTAGACCAATTTATTATGCAAGTAAGACAATGACCGAAGCGGAATCAAACTACACAACAACGGAAAAAGAGATGCTTGCCGTGGTGTACGCTTTTGAGAAATTTCGATCATATCTTATCATGAATAAAAGTGTTGTGTATACAGACCATTCTGCCTTAAAATACCTCTTCAACAAGAAAGATGCCAAAGCAAGATTGCTTAGATGGGTTTTACTTCTCCAAGAATTCGATTTTAAAGTAATTGATACGAAGGAAGCTAAGAACTACGCAGCCGATCACCTTTCACGTCTAGAAAACCCGTATGAGAATGTTTTTGATCCTAAGGAGATTAACGAAACCTTTCCTCTTGAGACATTGAATACCGTGATTTCTTGTGATAACCAACGTACTCCGTGGTTTGCCGATATAGCAAATTACCATGCGGGGAATTTTCTCATCAAAGGAATGTCAACTCAATAAAAGAAAAAGTTTTTCAAAGATGTAAAATGGTTTGTGGTTTTTCAAACTATAATATATATAATATATAATAAAATATAAAATATATAAAGTCTAAAAAAAACAACAACAATCAATAAAACCGGGAGCAGTATAGAATTTTCCCGGGTCGTTAATCCCCAACGAGGCTGTGCTGGAAAATCGATACAGTCGGAAGATTGGAGTTTGAATGAGAAAAATGATTTGAGAGTGTGGAAAGTTAAATTAAACAATAACAAACAAAAACGTTTAAGAAAAACCTAAAAATTAAGAAATTAAGCTAGAAAACGAGAGCACGAATCCCGAACAAAGGGGCAAAAACCTAAAATCTTCAAAATTAACCCTACGAAGAAATTTTCACTTCTAAACTACTCTAGGGAACTAATAACGAAGAATGAAAAAGACTAGACTGAAAACGGAGGTCGTTTGACCCAAAAACGAGTCAAGACAAAAACCGCACCCGAGCCCGTTCTTTAAAAATCAAAAAGTTACAAAAATGACCCTACGAAAATTTTTATATTTTTCCTACAAACTATATGACTAAAGAAAATTTTCTAAAAAAGAAAAATATTTTTTTGATAATTTTCGAATTTTTTATGAATTTTTTAAACTTTTAACTAAATTAAATTATAAAAAATACTAAAAGTTTATAAAAAATTATGAAAAATTTATATAAAATCTATTCTAATGACAGAATCCTAAGAAAATTTTGAAAACCAAAATTCGGCTTATAGATAAGCCGTAATAAGCTAAAACAGCTTATTAAAGCTTAAGCCCAAAAACCCCCTTAAATAACTAACCACTTGGGACTTTAATGAAAAAGTCCCAAGGGCGCAGCGGTAAGAGAGGTTTACAAAAGAGAGGTGTACGAGGGTAGAGACCCGGGTTCGAGTCTTGCTCACCCGGGTCACCCCTTGTCTCCTTTCTTTTTTTTTTGAAAAACTTTGTGAACCAAAGTTGTTAAGCTCTTTGAGCTTAACAAATTTTGAAACTACAACTTTTTTTGAAAGCTTATGAATTAGCTTAAAAAGAGCTTCTAAAAACGACAGAAACTTAAACAAGCTTAAAAGCTAAAAGTGGCTAAGACTTTTGGACATTGTGAAACTAATAACTAAAACTCGGGCTAAATAAGCCAAAGAGGTGGCCTACACAAAACCTAAAATAACACTAAAGGTCTAAATGTAATCACTAAATAAGCTAGAAAAAGCTATACTAGACAGAAACTGAAATTGAGCTTAAGGGGCTTAAAAAGCTAAATCTTTTGGACTTTGTGGACAAATAAGCTAAGTCTAAACTGAATAAGCTTAAGAGGGTTCCTAAGCTAGCCGAAATAAGCAATAAGTACTAGAATGCATAAACTAAATAAGCTGGAAAAAGGGCTTAAATGACAGAACACTAAACTAAGCTTAAAAGCTAAAAGCTTCTACTGTTAACACAAAATTAAGTAATGAAAATGGCAAATAAGCAACACAGCTTAACAATCTAAAAAAAAACTATTAGGAACACAATTTGAGCAAGTGGAGATAAGCTCAATAAGCTAGAAAGTGGCTTATGCACACAGCAGTACTAACCTTGGAGTAGTAACTGTTGGTGTGAAATGGCTTAAGTCCACACTTTGCTCTAAAATAAGCAACAAGAAGGGTTCCTTAAGGACTGAGATTAAGGGTACTTATCTAAGAGCTTATTGGCTTTCATAATAAGCCAAAAGCTAGGGCTTGGTCTTACCAAAAAGCTAGAAAAGAGGGCTTAAAGTTGGCCCCTAGCACCAGGGTAAAACTTAAGCTAAAGACAAGGGCTTAATTGACAGCTTATTTTAAGCTGTCAAATAAGCTCAAATGAAAAGGAAAAGTTGAAACAGATTAATAATACTAGGAAATGGTATTTGTGCACAAAATTTTAAGAAACTAGAAACACTCATCATCCTCTGAATTATGAGAGTGAAAAAAGGGCTTTTGCTTTTTTAAAAACTGACACTTAAAAACTTGGTGGCTTTGACTCAAAGAGTCAAGTGACACAAAGAAGCTTTGTCAGCTTGTTTAAAACACACAAGAACACTCTTTTTTAAAACCACAACTCAAAATTACAAGAGCTTATGAAATAAGCTCTTGTAGCTTTTTTTTATTAAAACCACAGTTTCAATGTCCACTAGAAAACTGAATAACAGACTTTGACTAAAAAGATTTAGCAAAACAAGCTTAAATATCCTCAAATACTTAAGCTAAAATTCACTTGTGACCACAACCCATACCAAAACAATTTTTGACCCGTTTTAAGTGTTAACCCAAACACCCCTTTAATTTTTGAAAAGTGATTTTAATTTCTATAAAAACTGAAGTTAACTAAAAAATTTAAAAGGCTACTACTACTTAAAACAAATTTAACAATAAAAAGGTAAAAAAGCATATCCAAATAACACTTAATAAGACAATAAGCTAGTGACAATTTTAAGCTATCTTTGACAGTTTGGATCAAATTGCAGAGAATGAAATGAAAAGCATTAAAAGGCATAGTAATACATTAAATAAACACTAATAAGCACAAAAAAACATAATAACTAAAAAAATAAGCTAATAAGCTATTGCTACAGTAACTTTTAAGCAAAATTTAAAAGGAATGTACCTTTAACCCTTGCTCAAAACAGGGTTTTTGAGACCTAATTAAGCTCTAAAACCTACCCACAACTTATAAAATAAGCCTAAAACAAGCATCCCAATAAGCCTTCCATTTGGCTTATTCATCATACTTATCAATCATACAGTAAACTTTGTCCCTTTCTTTTTTTTTGAATTTTCCTGTAAAAGTTTTCTAAAAACATGTTATAAAATTGGCTTATATTTGAGATCTTAAATGTCTTAAAGAGAAGATTGTAACTTAGAACACAATTGCAAGACTAAAACTGAATTTTCATTAAAAATTGAAATACAAGTACATAAAAGACTTTAAACTGAAAACTAAAACTTTAAACACTAAAAACTACTTAAAATTACACTCCCAGCCTCAAGGGCTTTACAATGCTTTAAATAGGAAAATACGACTAGGGTTTTGCTTCTTGGTCTCTTTGTCTTCTAGCATGGGGGTTTTTGTGCTTATCTCGTAGACACACAAAAGACTTGTGTGTTTGTTGTGAGAGTGCAAAGAACAAACAATCCTGGCCCTCCATTTTTCCTGGCCCCCAAGTCGAAGTATATTAACCTTTGATGATCTTGGTGGGTTTATGGATTGCTAACATGGCAAAACCCCTTTTTAGGTGGGAAAGATAGTGGAGAGGAGGGGGGATGATTGTCCATGGGGTTGTTTGGGTTTGCAGGATAAAGGGATGAAGGAAATCCCTGACTTGTTTTGGGGGGAAAATGGCCGGGAAAAGTGGTATATAAAAAAGGTAGTGGGACAGGGCAAAAAGTTTTGGGTAATGGCAAGGATTGGCCCCCATGTATAAGTGGTTAATAACACATACTCCTTGTTAATGAAAAGTTTGGGGACTTGGCCGGTTCATCCCCCAAATGTTATACATGGAGTTCACTACAACGTCCTAGTTATATAACTCTTTAACCTTGGACTTTGGCCCTGTGTGGTATTTCTTTGCCAAATTGGCAGCTTTAACCCTCCTCTTGGTTCCTTATTTTCTTCATTTAAGACAAGTATAGGAATTAACAAGTTTAGTCCTAACTTGTTTTTTCTTTGACTTTTGGCTTCGGGTTTTGTCGGGTTGACTTGGGTTGACTTTTTTCAAACTTGGGCTTGGACTTGACTTTGTCTTTTTTCCTGCTTTTCCATTCCGTGTCCGTTTGTCGTTTTGGCTTCGTTTTTCGTCCTTTTCTTAGATATCCGTATCCTGCACAACACAATTAGCAAAACAAGCATATATTTGGCATTTTAAGTCCGTTTTTGGTTATTTTAGCTCGTTTTTAAAGGTAAAAGGTATGTAGATTAACACAACCAAAATCCCCCATACTAGGTATTAATCCCCCATACTAAGGTATTGCCGTGTCCTCACGCAATGTTATGAAGTAAACACTCAAGAAACCAAGAATCTTAATCCCCCTCGACTAATTACCTCGAAAAGTAGCTAAGTGTTCGTCAAGGGGAACTAAAGAATCAATAGCTTCGACAAGTCCCGTTTTCACCATTTTGTACACTAACTATCCCTAATATTTTTGGATTTTCCTTTCTTTTTCTTAACAACCTGTTTGACTTCCTTTATTTTATCAACATTGGGATCATAGAATGAGAAGCGCCCATAGAATAATCTACGGATGTCCTGACGGATAAATTCATCGTCCCCGATTTTTCACTAGTTCCAAACCAAGCAATTAAACAAGATCATTTGTCAATATAAGTCTAAATGTTAAGCACTCATACTTATGACTTGTGAACTTTTAACTCCCAACATGGATATATGATTTAAATGTGTGTACTCATTTCAACTCAACCATAGATCAACTTATTTTCATAGTCGTAATTCAAGATGAATCAAGACTCAAAGCAACAACTTATTAGGTCCTTGTGACTTGATTTTAAAGAATGAAATTTTAACTGTAGAACTTTTTGCAACATCTTCATCATCATAATCATAAGTTCTTAAAGCTAGGAATGCGTTGCTTAGTTTGAACACCTACCTAGGCCTCGCTCCCTAGTAGGATATCACAACCAACGACCGGTGTTCTTAGTTTGAAAACCCACCCCGTTGCTAGCGTAGTGGGAAATCACATCAACACCTTCTTCCTAATATGGCTAAGGATAGGTGTCTTAGTTTGAACCCTCACCTAGACCTTGCTTCCTGGTGAGATATCACAACACACCAAATCCCTAGAAGTAAAGATGTCTTAGTTTAAACCCCCACCTCGTGGTTAGCGGAGTGGGATATCACGACACATCTTTTACTTGTTCCATATAATCAAATGTATGCTTCATTGGCATAATTTCAATATTCATGCATTTTTGCATTCATACTTCATTCATGCTTCTTTGGCATTTTAACTTTCAAATTACTAAGAACAGAAAAACCTCGCTTTAAAGAATCAAGTTACAAATTTGAAGCTTTTTCTAAAAACATCGATTGACTTAGTTGAATTGAAATGAGCACGTATGATTAGGTGGATTAAAAGCTAATGGGAGAAAAAGCCACAAGTTACTCATATAAGTTTTAGAAGAATCTTGCTCAGCACATAAACTTATATTTAACTCTATCACTTCTTGTTCTTCACCTTATTAAAATTCGAAGCAATCGAATTCGTGAAAGCTTAGCCTACAAGCGGTAAGTTGAGGAACTAGCTAGGGCTCAACACGCCCGATCGAGTCAAAAATTATTCTCATTCTACCCATTAGGAAAGTCAAAACTGTGACAAAACACTTATTTTATTTTTGAAAATTTTTAAATTTTTTCATTTTTTTTTTTTGGTATTTTTGCAAAAATTTGGTGGTAAAAACGGGATTACGTGATAACAACGGCTGCAGGCAAAAATCAAATCGAAGATCCCCCCCCCCCCCCATACTAGAACTAAACATCGTCCTCGATGTTTCAAAGGGGTTCCTACGCAAATCTAAGGCCGTTTATGAAGTGTGCCAAAAGATAAAACGTTAGTCGATTAGATTTGGATATCAGATTCCAAATGAAGCTGAGGTATGTGAAAACCAAAGCAACGAGAGTCTTCACAATCCGGGAATTTCCTGGACACAAAACACAAAACAACATAAAAATGGAAAAGGTGCATTTCTACACATTACACAGTTAGCTGAAGATAAAAAAAAGGATAAGCATGGGGTGCCTCCCACGAAGCGCTTGTTTTAGGTCCCGACGCTTGACCCATTTCCCTGAATTCAATTGTCCTTAGGGAAGGTTTGGAGATCCGGGACAACTTCGGTTGGTATGTCCCCTCCAAAATAGTGTTTTATACGATGACCATTCACTTTAAAGTTGGGCCCGGAGTTTTGAGATAACTCGACGGTGCCATAAGGAAATACTTTGAAACAATGGAGAATGTCCGGACAAACAGGGATTTCAATTTGGGGCCCGAGAAAATCTTCAGTCTAGAGTTGAAGAGGAGAACACGATCACCAACGTTGAAAACACGGTTTTTAATCTTAGCATCATGGATCCTCTTGGTTTTCTCTTTATAGATTAAAGAGTTTTCGTAGGCTTGATCACGAAGTTCATTTAGTTCATTCAGTTGAACTTTCCTGTGATCACCCGCAGTTTGAACATCAAAATTTGTATGCTTGAGGGCCCAGTAGGCTTTGTGCTCTAACTCGATCGGTAGATGACATGCCTTTCCATACACAAGCTTATACGGAGTGCACCCGATGGGTGTTTTGTAAGCTGTGCGGAAGGCCCATAGAGCATCATCTAGTTTGTCCGACCAGGAGGCACGATTTTCTCCCACGGTTCTCTCAAGAATACGCTTTAAACCACGATTTGACACCTCAACTTGTCCACTTGTTTGTGGATGATATGCGGTGGAGAGACGATGAGTGACTCCGTATTTAAGCATGACCTTTGAGAATTGGTCATTGCAAAAATGGGTTCCGCGATCACTTATGATTGCACGAGGGGCACCAAATCGAGAAAAGAGAGTTTTTAAAAATTTGCAAACAACTCGGGCATCATTGGTGGGGAGCGCTTTTGCTTCAACCCATTTTGACAAGTAGTCAACAGCCACGAGTATGTACTTGTTCCCTCTTGAAGACGGGAACGGCCCCATAAAATCAATGCCCCAATAAGTCAAAGATTTCGCAAACTTGGATGGAGTTTTGTGGTCATCTAATCACGTTGCGTATTCTTTCCTTAACGTGAAAAATGTCACAAGCGGCGTGACAATAGTCATGGCATCCTGAAGATGGTGGGCCAATAGAATCCTGAGTCAAAGATCTTTCTTGCTGTGTAATTGGCACTATAGTGTCCCCCAGTGGGTCCACTGTGGCAAGCTTTGAGAATGTCTAAAGCTTCTTGCCCCGAAACACAACGTCTGATCACCTTGGGTCAGCACAGTTTTTAAACAGAAAGGGGTCGTCCCAGAAGTAATGTTTAACATCTTTGAAGAATTTATTCTTCTGTTGGGACGACATTCCCTTGACAATAAACTTTCCCGCATGGTAGTTTGCAAAATCTGCAAACCATGGGGTACTATCATCTTTAAGAGCAATAGATCCAAGGGTTTCGAGAGGAATGCTTCATTTATTTCCTTGTTCTCGAACTTATCTTGTGAGGATTTTCCAGTCTAGAAAGATGATCTGCAGCAAGATTCTCAAGCTCCTTTTTTGTCTCGAATTTCAATATCAAATTCTTGGAGCAATAGGATCCACCGCATGAGTCTTGCCTTAGCATCCTTCTTGGCAAAGAGATACTTGATGGCAGAATGGTCAGTATACACTATGCTTTTGGACATAACAAGATATGAACGGAATTTCTCAAAGGCATACACTACGGCAAGTAATTCCTTTTCGGTCGTAGTGTAATGAGTTTGAGCCTCGTTCATAGTCTTGCTAGCATAGTGTATAGGTTGAAAATGCTTGTTTTTTCTTTGCCCAAGGACTGCCCCAATTGCGAAGTCGCTAGCATCGCACATCAGTTCAAAGGGCAAGTCCCAGTCGGGAGCAATTAAGATCGGAGCCTCAGTCAATTTTCTTTTGAGTGTATTAAAGGAATCGATACACTCTTCAGAGAAGAAAAATGGAGTCTCTTTTTCAAGCAAATGAGTCATAGGACGGGCAATTTTTGAGAAGTCCTGAATGAATCGTCGGTAAAAACCGGCGTGCCCAAGGAAACTACGGACACCTTTCACAGTAGTCGGATGAGGGAGCTTGGCTATAACTTCAACTTTAGCACGATCAACCTCAATTCCCGACTTAGAAATTTGTGGTCCGAGAACAATGCTTCCTTCACATAAAATGGCTCATCTCCCAGTTTTAAAGAGAAGACAAATTGATGTCTTCCACACCGTTCAACACATTTTCCAAATAGGATAGGCAACGTAGAGAAAGAGTCCCCGAAGACCGAAAAGTCATCCATAAATACTTCCATCATTTTTTTCAACATGTCGTGGAAGATTGCCATCATACATCGTTGGGTCATTACGTGCCGGGTGCGTTGGCGATAGCCCAAAGGCATGCGACGATAGGCGAAAGTTCCGTATGGGCAAGTAAAGGTTGTCTTTTCTTGATCTTTTGGGTCAATTGGGATCTGAAAATAACCGAGAAGCCATTTCGAGGAAACACAGTAGTCTATTGGTATTCCTGCTAGTCTTACAAGCATTTGCTCCATGAAGGCATGGAAGTGGTCCTTATCGGTGGCTTCATAAGCTATCTTAATCAATAATACTCGCCATCCCGGTGACCAATCGAGTAGGAATTAGTTCATTCCATCATTTGTGATGATGTTATGCCTCCTTTCTAGGTACACAGTGTACCGGCTTACCCAAGGGCTGCCAGAGAGGGGTAAAATCAATCCAGCGTCCAAGGAGTTTTTCTTCCAATCTCTCCTCTTGAATAACGCGTGGATTTTTGGTTTTACCTTCTCTTAACTTTGCACAGATGGTTCTAGTCCTACTTCATAGAATTTTGTGAGTACAAAATTCTGGGTTAACACCCTTTATATCAGAGAGTTTCCAAGCGATGGCTCGCTTGTGGGACTTGAGAACCTTGAGAAGAGCTGCCTTTTCCTCATCTTTTAAGTCTTTAGCAATTATGACAGGCAACTTGTCGTCACCTTCTAAAAATGCGTATTCAAGATGGGGTGGCAGTTCCTTGAGTTCAACCTCGGGAGGTTCATCAACGGAAGATTCAACGGTTTTAGCTTCACAGAGTTTGAGTTCTTTCCTAACTCCAGGCATATATTGTTCTTGATTTGGGAGGGGGGGTGGTTCACTGTTCAAAATTGCTTCTAGAAGCAGGATGTCCCCCTCAGGATCCTGATAAGTTGGATCAACTTCAGATGAAGTTGGATCATCTTCTAGAGCAAGAAACGAATCTGCTTCTTCAAATAAAAGAAAATCACTGTCCCCGAAAGGAGTGAGATTTGGGGAAGCTATTAAAACCAAAAGGCTTCAAAATATAGAGTGGGAATTGCCACTCGCGAGTACTTTGAAAATCCTAGGACCTCTTGAGAATTACCATCACAAGCCATATCAATGACGTCGATTTGTTTACTTCATATGGTTGTAACACTGTGAATCTTGAAGTTTGGTCCAGAATGAATTGAGGTCCCCCGCCTCCTTGCCAACACGAAGGGTAATCTCACCTTCATAAACATCTATCAAAGCATGACTGGTTTTCAAGAAACATCGCCCGAGAATTAAAGGTACTCGGGGGTCTGGTTCAAAATCAACAACTACGAAGTCAGCTGGAAATTGGAATTTTCCCACATTTACAAAGACATCTTCAGCGATACCGATCGGTTTAGTGATCGAACGGTCAGCTAGTTCTAGTGTCATGCAAGTCGGGGTCAATTCAGGAAGAGATAGATTGTTCCATACAGAATAAGGCATGAGATTAATGCTCGCACCAAGATCGGCCAATGCGTTGCATGTAGTAATCCCCGTAAATTCACATGGAATCAGAAATCGGCCAGGGTCTCCAAGTTTCTTTGGTAACTTGTTGAGGATGACCGCTGAACAGTTCTCATTCAAAGGAGTTCTTGCCAATTCGCTCAATTTTTCTTTGTTTCCAATTAAGGTTTTTAAAGTTGAAGCAAATTTAGGCATGAGCATCAAGGCATCGGTAAAGCTAATCTCGAAACTCAAATCTCTAAAGATTTCATAGAATTTCTCGTTTTGGTCGTTAGCTTTTTCCTTGCGCCTTTCATCATTTCTTCTTGATGGAAATGGAATTGATGCTTTAGGAACTGGAGGAACAACAGGAGCAACATTGGGCTCAGGATTTTGATTACGAGACTGAATTTGAACAACAGGAGGTTGGACGTCTTCGGTGCTTCCGTTATTAGCAGGAGGCATCGTGTCCTTTGTCACCTCGGTGTCATGATTGACTGCTTTCGGTCCTTGAATGGTAACACCACTTCGGGTAGTGATACCTTTTAGATCTTCCTTTGGGTTGGTAACAGTGTTACCAGGAAGAGTTCCAGAACCGGAAGTAGAAGCTGTATTAGCAGTAACAAATTTTGAAAGCATAGTTAAATTCGCCATTTGGATTGCAGTTTTGACCTTGGTTTTGCATGTTTCTCAACACTGTTCATTGGCTG
Organism: Tanacetum coccineum; assembly: GCA_026074375.1. Taxonomy (NCBI): domain Eukaryota; kingdom Viridiplantae; phylum Streptophyta; class Magnoliopsida; order Asterales; family Asteraceae; genus Tanacetum; species Tanacetum coccineum. Next base: position 7,336 of record BQNB010127877.1, on the reverse strand, counting down.
TGGACATATCTTTCAAAATCTGTTCTTGAACATTGTGTGTTGAGGAGGAAGGTCCTTGAGTAGCTACGGTTGATTAACTACTGGTTGATGAAACGGAGGTCGATAAAAATCTGACCTTGGGTTGAAAATTGTTTCTCTGTTTTATTGTAATTATTTCCTCGATTGAAATTGTTTGGACTATTGCATTGAGGATTCTGAACAGGAGGAAAACCAGGAGGTCGATTTTGATTTGAGACCATCGGAGGTCGATAACCGAATTGCTGATTGAAATTGGCGCAAGCGGGGCCTGGGACACATACTCTTGGTATTATCATGGGTAAATGTTGCTATTGGTGGCTGGACAGTTTTGATAAGAATGACCTCCCCCCACAAAGTTACACAACTTTGTTCAAACGCTTTTTACGGGGGCGGGAGCTGGGGTTTGGTTCTTGCTATAGAGAATTTATGCTCGAACCATGACTTGAGTTCAGAAACATCAGGATGAAATAGCTGGGGAGGAGAACTTGTACTCATTTTAGCTAAACAGCTTTGTTTCTTGTCTGACGTACCTTAGACTTGCTTCGATTAATTTTTTAAGCATTCTCGAGGCATTTTGTTCTAAGAAGTGACAACCTGCAGCTGGTTCAATGAATCTTTGATCATTTGATTTAGGGCATTATACAATGTATCGTGTTGATGCAATTACTGAAACCCATGATGAGGGGCATCCCTTAAAAGATCATTGAAACGGATCCACTCAGCTCTATAATAACGTCTCATCAAATTTTTGCTGAATCTCGTGATTTCATTTGGAGAGTTGTCGTTGTAGAGGGCGGGAAGAATTTGTTAATAAATTTCGAAACGCAAGTCATCCCTTGTTTCAATCGACGAGGGGGTTCTTTTTCTAGCCATATTGGGCTGCCCTTCGAGAGGAAACGGGAAAAGCATAAGGCTTAACCGCAGTATTTGGTACGTTCGGAATCTTCATCGTAGAAGTGATCTTCGTTGGAAATAACCGGATTGTGGGCATGTGGGTCTTTTTAATCGTGTCCAAAAAATTGTTGATTTTGAACAAGATTTTGAAGACAATGCTTGATCTCAAAGTTATTCGCGCGTGATTCAGGAATAAAACTATCGCTCTCGTAACCCTCGGTGGGTGCTTTCTGAGCATTGCGCAATAGTACGATTATCGGCCATAGTAACTATGGGAGTTTATCTGGTTCTCAAGATTAGATGATTCAACTGAAGTTTGTCGAACTTGTGGTTGTCGCGTCTATGGCTTGTGAAGAGTGCGCATGCACAAAAAGAAAATTTACTCTAAAATTTTTTTTTTTGGTTTTTCAAAGATAAATTCACAATTGATTTTACGGACAATGAGATAAGACAACTTAAACCAAATAATCTGCTTACTTCACGGTAACTCTCAAAAAGATAAACTCACAGGTGAGCGGAGGGAGTAGGAATACGCGCGAAGCTTTTTTTCTCCTTTTGGGTCGTGTTTCTAGGAACAACCCTCCTTATACCCACTTTATAGTTTGTTCACTCCGAGGTGAGCCGTACGTCGTAAGAGACAAAAAGGCAAGTTTTTAATTCTTTTGTTCGAATTGGGAACTCAAGTTAACCGAGAACTTATTATGATTAATACCTCATTGTGCTTATTATATTTTGTATTTTACCAATTTGTGAATTTTATTTCTTTTTTTTATTATGGACAATGTTTTTATATTTTTTTTTTTTTTTTTTTTTTTTTTTTTTTTTTTTATATTTTATAATAAAAGAAAATATTCACACTTTCAAAAACAATTGATAGACGTATCGATAATCGGTGCACGCCTCCCCTGGCAACGGAGCCAAAATTGATCCGCTCAGATTTTCCTTAATAATAATATAATTTAATAAAATATCAAATATATAGTAAGGATAGTCTGAAAGCAGAGTCATGTTACCGAGAAGTTGTATTAGAGCCCTTTTTCCCCCGGGTCGTAAATCTCCAACGCGGCTGGATTGGTAATCGATACGAATGGAATTGATGATTTTGAATTGAGAACGAAATGATTTTGATTTTTAATTAGTTAAACTAAAAATTAATTAATAGAAAACGAAAATTATTCTACGGGAAACAAGCAATGGAAAATGGAATCTTAAATATACTACGGGGAACAAAAATAGTTATACGGATGAATCCTAAAACTACGGGAGCATTAATAATGGACAATGAAAATCCTAAGAATCTACGGGGAACAATTAGGTAAAAATAATTAACTAAAATAAATAACACTAATAACTTATATTAAACATGCCAATTATAGACTTCCGGGAATTAAATCAGCAAGCTAAAACTATAAAATTTTAAAAATACAGTTCTAAATTAATTTTTAAAATTTAAATAAATTAAAAATATTCTAACTTAAAAGAAAATGTAAAAATTTTCAAAAACGGAGTTGAAAAACGAACAAAACGGTAAGAAACGAAAAATCCGGGCTCGTAAACGGGCCCGGAACTGAATTTTAAGCAAAAATCACCCTACACAAGTTTTATTAATTTTCCTACAAACTATTTGATTAAAGAAAATTTTCTAAAAAAGAAAAATAATTTTTTTGTTAATTTTTGTATTTTTTATGAATTTTCTAAGATTAAAAAACTATTAAACTAATTAAGATAAAAAGTCATAAATAAAACTACAAAAAATCTAAAAAAAAATCAAATTAAATAAAGAAAAAGTTGAGGAATCTAAAAATATAAAAAGCCCTAAAAGTTACTGTAGCATTTTATATTAATTAAACTAATTAAAATTAACCCTAAAACTAAATTAATTAAATTAAATAAACTAACTAAGTTAACCTAAGGGACTAACAGTGAAAAGGACACAAGGACAAACGGGGTAACAGGCTAACTAACCACAGGGACTAACTATGTTAACACCAAACTTCAAAATTACACACATGGTCCCTGAGAATGACCCCGATTACAACCTAAGTCCTAAGTGCTTATTAGCCAAAACTCAAAAGATGAAACTTATAGAGGGGCTTATTGTGAACCTTTTTTGTAAAAAGCTCAAGTGCTGAAAGTGAATAAATAAGCCAGTAAACAAGCTTGATTAAGTCAGAAACTCAAATAAGCTTAAAGAGCTTATTGGCTTTTCTCTTTAATCTAGAAGGTACCAAATAAGCTGAAAAGTGACTATAGATATAAAAATTTAAGCTTACCGTTACTAGGGTGAGCCCAATCTTCTATACAGTTATAGTCTCAAATAAGCTATCAAGCTAAATAAGCTAAAACTAACAGATTTTAAAAAACTGAAAACTAGTGCTCATTTTATGACGCTAAATTTAAGCTAACCTAATTGCTATGCTAACCTAAATAAGCCATAGAATCCTAAAGCCATACTATACGCTACACCTAGAAGCTAAAAGGACACTCACTCTAATATTTAAATAAGCTTGAAAATGAGTCTTGAATTGACCTCCAGCACCAGGGTACTAAGAAAACAAAAACAAACAGCCCTTATGGGCTTTTTTAGCTTATCATAAGAAGCTCAAATGAGCTTGAAACAAAAAGATAACCTGAAACAGATTTAAAGTAGTCTAGGGAGAGCTTAAATTCCAAAAATTAGCTTTTATAAACACATAAAACCTGCTGATAATTGAGGTTGAAATTGAGGGTTCTTAAAAAAAAATTGCAAAGCCAAAATTGACTTATTTTGTCAAAGTAAAAAGACAGCAACAAGTGGTGTTTTATAAGGGACTTTTGTGACCACAATAAGCTCAAAAATGAGTTGCTTAAGCTACTTAAGCAACTTGAGCACTTAGGCTCAAGTTGGCTTATTCAAATTTTGACAGAAAACCAAAAAGACTTAAAAACTTGTTTTAGAACTAAAAATGGTGGTTTGATTGGCTTAATAAAGCCTACACACTCAGCCTAAAATGGCTGAGTGCTTGTGACCCATTCCATACCCAAACTGACCCATTTTCAGGTTTTCCCAAACACCCCCTTATTTCATAAAATCGAGTTTTCACCCTTTTTTAAGTAAATTAAGCGTTTGATGAGATTGTTTGGAAGTATGTTTTAACAGCCTTTACACCACTACTTAGACAGGATTAAACAGGATTAAAGAACAAATATGAGGGATGAGATTTCGACAATGGCAACTTCAAGAAACTCTTAACCCTTTTTATTAAAGACAGAAATATTACAACATAAGTTTAAAAAATAAACTGAATACACTAAAATTCTTAAAAGAAAGACTTGAAATTGTAATTAAACTAAAAAACATAAAAAAAAAGTGGTTCTTGCTTCGGCTTGGTCTCTTCTCTTTTATAGAGGTCTTCTTTTCTTCTCTTTGTGTTTCTTGTGTGAGGTGAAGCCTCAGCTTCAAATCCTAGCCATTGATGAAGTTTTGTGTTACTTTTAAAACCATATCCACCATTGATGGTGCTTCGGGTTTGGGGAGATTGCCAAGGTGGCATCTTTTAGGGTTAGTGGGTGGTGGGTTTAGGTTGGGACTGGGTAAACGATGGGTTGGGTAAAAGGGTGAAGCTGGTCATGTGATGGTGGAGTTTTTTAGGTGGTGGCGGGAAACAATGAGGGTGATGAGCTGTTATTGGCTAGCAGTTTTTAAAACTTTCCAAGTTGGCAAAAAGAAACCCTGGAGTTTCACTTCTTTTCTATTTCTTTTGTTTCTTTTCTTCTTTAAGTTATACACGAGTTTAAACAATAGTCACAAGTAGTCCTTGTGTTTATTGAAACAAAGATAAAGAAGGTTTTGACAATGGCAGTTTCAGCCCTTGTGTTTTATAAAGAGATAAAAGGTTTTGTAAAATTACAAATTCAGTCCCTCTCATGTTTAAAACACTTTTCTTTTATAAAACAATTTTCAGAATTGACAATTTAAGTCCCTGGTTTTATAAAAATTGTTTTTGGGCCAGTATTGGGCTTGGGTTTGTGTATTGGGCCCAATTGGGTTTATTTGGGCCCAATAAGGTTTAGGCTTATGTTATTGGGCTTTTTAAGGCCCAATAAGGTTTGGGTGGGTTTTGTGTGTACAATGGCTGAGATTGGCTTGTTCAAGGGCTAGGATCGGGCCTTCCAGAAGTCTTTCTTGTATCTATCAATTGCACACTAATGGGCTGTTGTCATTGATTGAGGGACCTTTTGGTCTTACACAGTCTACATTAATATACTAATTGAGGCTTTTCCCGGTCCCATCAGTTGGGTGAGATTGCAACCAATAGTATTCTTCAATTACGGCTCCGGTTTTGACTGTTAATTTGTTGAGTTGACTTTGACTTTGACTTTTCTGGTCTTTGGCTTTGCTTTGGCTTTGTCCTTTACAGCTTTTCCATTCCGAGTCCGGTTTTGTTGTTTTGGCTTTGTTTTTCGTCCTTTTCTTGGTATTTTTTCCGTTTCCTGCACAATACATTTAGCAAAACAAGCGTTTCTTTGCATTTTAAGTCCGTTTTTGGTTATTTCAGCTCGTTTTTAAAGGAAAGTTTTTGCTAATATGAAGAGAGCTGGAAAGGATTTTTCTGGGAGAATAACATCCTTATTTGATACTATGACGGTTCAATCTTCTGAAGAAATGGGTGAGGATTCAGATCATCCAACTGATTCCACTCAAATACCCATTATTGATCAACCATCTACATCCTCTAAACTCAAGAAGAAACAACCATCTAAGAAGACTCAGAGACAGGAGGCAGAGGTTCCTCAAGATGAGACAGAGCATGAGGAAAGTGTATCCACACCTTCTAATGATCCACAACCTAGTGGTGAGGATAGCATGCAACTAACTGATTTGATGGTTTTATGTACCAAATTGCAAACACAGGTTCTTGATTTAGAAAAAGCAAAGGATGCTCAAGCAAAGGAGATTGCTGCTTTGAAGAAGAGGATCCAGAGGTTGGAAAGGAAGAAAATGTCAAGACCTACAGGTTTAAAGAGACTCAAGAAAGTTGGTATGTCTAGGAGAGTTAAGTCCTCTGAAGATCAGGAGAGTTTGGGTGCTCCTGAAGATGCATCCAAACAGGGGAGGAGTATTGCAGATCTTGATAAGGATGATGATGTAACTTTAGTTGATGAAACTCAAGAAAGACAGTATAATGAATTAATGTTTGATACTGGAGTTTTGGATGCTGATGAGATGCCTGTGGAAGCAAAAGTTGATGAGAAAGATGAACAGAGTACTAAGCCTGATGATAGTACTGCTGGTGAAGCAGTTACTACTGCTAGTGTTGAAGGTAGTGCTGCTCCTACAACTATTGAGGAAATCACTTTGGCTCAGACACTTATTCAGATCAAAGCAGCTAAGCCTAAAGTTGTTACTACTGCTGCTACAACAACAACAACTACAAGACCCAAGGCTAGAGGGGTAGTAGTACAGGAGCCAAGTGAGTTCAGAGCTCCACAAGAGGCACAACCTTCAATTTCTAAAGACAAAGGAAAAGGTATTATGATTGAGCCTGAAGTTCCTTTAAAAAGAAAAGATCAAATTGCTCTTGATGAACAAATTGCAAGAGATATTCAAGCTAAGTTGGATGCTGAATTAATAGAAGAACAAAAGCTAGCAAGGAAACAAGAAGAAGAAGCCAACATAGCATTGATTGAGTCATGGGAAAATACACAAGCTATGATGGAGGCTGATAGATTGCTGGCTGAGAGACTCCAATCAAAAGAAAGAGAGGAGTTGACAGATGAGGAAAAAGGAAAACTATTTATGGAACTAATGGAGAAAAGAAGAAAACATTTTGCTGCACTCAGAGCACAAGAAAAGAGAAACAGACCTCCTACCAAGGCACAAAAGAGAACTCAAATGTCTACCTATCTTAAGCACATGGGTGGATACACATACAAACAGCTAAAGGGAAAGAGTTTTGATGAAATTCAAAAGTTGTTTGACAAGGAAATGAAGAGGGTAAATACCTTTGTGGCTATGGGTTCTGAGGTACAGGAAAGCAAAGAAAAGAAGGTAGAAGGTAGTGAGGAGACAGCTAAAGGCAACAAAAAGAAGATGCTTGGAAGGAAAAGAGCAGGGAAAAAGCAACAGCAAGAATCCTTAAAGAAACAAAAAATAGAGGAAGACAAAGAGTCAGATTAAGTTGAAGAAGTTAGTGAAGATGATGAAGGTGATAGCAATTGATGCTATACCACTTGCTGCCAAACTACCAGTGATTATTGATTACAAGCTTTATAAAGAAGGTATGATGGTACATTATCAATTAATAAGAGCAAATGGAAGTTCTAAGAGATACTCTTCAATGATAAGGATGCTACAAGGAATAGACAGAGAAGACTTGGAGGCTCTTTAGAGGATAATAAAGACAAAGTATAGTGGTGTAAGGCCTGAAGATGAATTTGAAAG
>BQNB010127876.1:0-13715 GCA_026074375.1 Tanacetum coccineum | reverse complement strand
ATGAGTGGTTAGGATTAACCCATTTGTTTTTTTTTTTGCCCTTGTTTTTTGAGGATCTCAACTCGGTGTGGGTAAAGGGACTTATGCTAGTAGATTGTTTGGCATGAATTGGCTTGCAAAGGTCCACTTTTTATTCAGCTTCCTGCGATAGTGAATAAAGAAAAGATAGTCTTGAATGAATTTATATTCAATTTATTATAAAAGATGATGGTGGATCTACGAATACATGATACGTGCCCATGATGGTGTGGATTTATTTGTTTGTTTTGTTTTTTTTCTTTGCTTATCAAGTTTATTTTCCTTTTTATTAAAAAAACCATTTTATTTTATTTTTATTATATCTTTGAGAGAATACTTTGAATTATTCTCTGTTCTAGGGATAATTTGAATTATCTCGTAATTTGTGTTGGTGAGAATACTTTGAATTATTCTCCATTATAAGGATACTTTGAATTATCCTGTAATTTGTGTTGGTGATTTATGCTAAGGTCACCAGTTCCCTTCAATTGTGCAAGGTCCCGAGGTTAAAAGTGTCGTACAAGGTCACGATTTCCTTTATTCCGGTTGTTCATGTCTTGTTTTGTTTAAATTTTCTCCTTTTCTAGTTTACTACTCGAGTCCGAGCTTTTTCCATTTCGCCGCTCGGAATGCGGGGGAGTATTAGAGGCTAAATAAGCCCAAGCCCGATTTGTGGGTTTTGGGTATTAGGGTTTCACTATTATAAATATTGGTTGATAATAAAGTTACACCAACGAGTTTATTCAATGTCTATCATTAAGTACTATATTAATATATTATTAGCATGGACTGCAAAATACTAAATATATAATTTATTAACTTTTTTAACACTTGGGATGTTAATCGAACGTAAACGAACAAGATAAATGAGCGTAATCGGACAGACATAATCGGACGTTCACGAACGTAAATGAACGAACGAAGTGTTTGTTCACGTTCGTTTATCTAACTAAACGGATCCAAAAACTTGTTCGTGTTCGTTCATTTATTAAATAAACGAGTTTCTCGCCAAACGATTTGCGAATGGTTCGTTGAACGCTCAGTTCGTTTACACCCCTAACTAATATCATTGAAACTAATGAAATGAAATATACAGTACATGTATTTCCAATTGTTGGTTTAGATATATAACTATCAAGGTCTCATTATGTTCTAAACAAGTCATGTGGGGTGTTTGGATTTGTGTTTTAGTGTTGATTATATGATTATTGTGACTTGAAGTCGAATAAAGTTAGAATATATGAATACTGCAACAAAACAGATTAGGACTTCAAATAATTTATTGCAAGAAAACTGATTATCTGAGGAAAAATTTAAAATGGCTTATCTACATTTTTTTTACCTCGAGTTTCCATTCGTGTCGAAGATCATTTGTGCTTATTTTTTACACTTCTAGGTTCGAGTTAGACATGTTATTGGAGTCTGTGAACTCAGCTCTCAAACGTGTTGAGGAACTACTAAACGGCATTAACAACCGCTCAGTTAGTTCAGAGGGTTCCATTCGTGTCGAAGATCATTTCTCAGGTCTTATATTATTTTATCTCTGCTGTTTAGTTATGAAAAAGTTGATATAGTTTTATGTTTTGCTCTTACATCTATATTTTTTATGGATACATGTAGCTCTGAATTTACGCTGTATTGAGCGTTTATACGGAGATCATGGTCTTGAAGTGATGGAAACACTGCGTAAAAGCCCATCTACTGCGGTACGTGTTATATTAATTCGTATGAAGCAGAAACAAGAAGAGTGGATAAAGTGTCGAGAAGATTTTAACAAGGTCTGGGCAGACATATATGCGAAGAACCATTACAAGTCACTTGATCACCGAAGTTTCTATTTTAAGCAGCAAGATTCAAAGGATTTGAGCACAAAAAGTATATTCAAGCAAGGTAATTATGGTAAATGGTGGTACTTTACCCAAAGAAGATGGATCAAGAGTAGAAAAAGATGTTAAGAACATAGGTATTAGGGATAAAGCGCCAGCCGTTGGTGTTGTAAATGATAATGTTCTTCCCAGAAGTAGCACGGAGTTATCTGGTAAGTATACTTGACATTTATCATGTCTCTAACTTTGATTTGTATACAATCAAGTGCTATTGCTAAGCTAGTTTTGTGGATTTTATTACAAGGGCGTGATGCAACTCTTAGACAATGTAATGTTCATGATGATGGCCATGAAGCCAAGTCAAACATTGATGACGTTCCATCATCTCAGGTTTGAATGTAACGTATAGCTGTTGCTTTCACGCCTTGAAATGAATTATCTCATATTTTGTTCTTTTTCTTCTTATCCTACAGCAAGGTGATACCTAAAGAACTCCACCCGTGGCAAATGGAAATTTTGCTAAATTTATATTGAAAAGACGGCGGGAGAGTTATCACCTAATGTTTATTTTGATGAGGCTGATTTGGCTGCATATGGTGATCATAATAGGTCAAATACTAAAGCAAAACATAGCATGGAGATTGATGCAGATGCTGATGACGAGGACAGTAAAAATGTTCTGGAAGGTGGTGATGATGTGTCGGGCAGTGAGTCAACAGGAAGATCATGAAGATGGAGACCGTGATGATCTTGATGGTAAAGCAGAAAGCGAAGGAGAGGCCGAGGGAAAGAGATTCAAACTTTATAATGCATATGCACATATTCAGATCATATTTTGCTAATGCAAAACCACTGAAAACGTGTGGCTTCTCCATTACATGATGGTGGGAAAAAAGATTGCAACGTTTTCTATGGAAATGAATCATTTTACGCGCTTTTTTGGCTCCACCAAGTAAGACTACAGTTTGCTTAATTCCTTTTCTTCAAATCAAGATTATCTGTCTAGATTTTTAGTGGTATATTTTTGGCAGGTATTATATAACAGGTTATTGTCAGCCAAAGTCAATTCAACATCTGCTGAATCAACATTAGTACTGCTCCATGAAAATTAGTGCTGCTTTTGTACTACTCCTTGAAAATTAGTGCTGCTTTTGAAAATTAGTACTGCTCGCTGCCAATACAACATTAGTACTGCTCCTTGAAAATTAGTGCTGCCTTTGTATGTTAATGCTGTCCGAATATCCTTTAAGACTGCCAAGTTTACATTAGTGCTGCTGAATGTGGTTAATGCTGTTTGGGCTCAAAGAAAATTTAGTGCTGCCCGAGAATTTTAGTGTTGCTCAATGAATTAAGACTGCTTGACTTACCGGGGTGAGTCCCATTTACCCAAAATATGTTAATTATATGCTAAGTTATATTGACGAGATATTGTTTCACTAGCACCTCAAACGCTAAGTTTATGGAAATACTTGTGAATTGGGATTGTAATGATTGATGATTCTGGTTGTTTACTGCAGGTCAAAACCTGGCTCGAGAGTGAAAAAGATATCCGGTTAGGGGACTAGAAAGCTGTTGAGATTGAAATCTTGAATGTTTTTCAATTGCTCACTGCCAAACCGGTTGTTATCAGGAAAACCATTGTCTTTTTGAATGGGCATAATTATTCATAAATATACCATACCATTGACTATGATTCTCTTGATGTATATGTATGCATGCTGGAATGGGAATGAAGGTAGCCATATAAGGTTAAATAACCTCTTATAAGTCGGGTCTCTTTTAGAATAAGAGAAATGATTGTACTATGACGATTAGCTCTTGGGAAGATAAATATCTAGTCAAAATTTTTCAACTTACATGATATATAGGCCCTTTCATCCCCATACCAAATGTGATATAAAACATGTATAGTACTGTGTAATTAAATTCCTTGGTTGATATCTTTGTCGACTGTATATGCACGGCCCTCCTAACATGATTTCTCTTGATGGACATTCTTCCAGGAATGTCAACAAGGTACACAATTTAAAAAATGCTTTCACTATATACTTGCATCAAATCCTGGATTACCATTATGATTACATGGACATCATCTTCTACTAACATAATATCCCGGTGTCAATTTATCACACTAGAAAATAACTTCGCAAACAGATTATTTTAAGTTTATATTTTGTATGCTTAACTCGTCCCGGTTCATGTTTGTTTTTGTGTTGCATGGTATGCTGCTAATACACATACCTTTTACCTTTAAAAACGAGCTAAATAACCAAAAACGGACTTAAAATGCCAAATATACGCTTGTTTTGCTAATGTATTGTGCAGGAACGGATAACAAGAAAAGGACGAAAACACAGGCCAAAACGACAAAACTGACTCGGACTGAAAGACAGTGAAAGACAAAGCCAAATCAAACCGTAAATAAAAAAAAAAAAAAAAAAAAAAAAAAAGAAAAAAACCAAAAGGTCAACCAGTCAAAAAGTCAACAGAAAAGTCAACTGGTCAAAGTCAAAGTCAACCCCGGGGCCAAAGTTCAAGAAATATAAGTTTAGGGGCTGAAATTGCCAAACCCTAAACTTATATAAAAAAGGAGAAAAGAGGAAAAGAAAAGAGAAGGGTTAATTTTGCAATTTGCCCAAAGTAACAAGTAGGGGGGCAAAACTGCCAACCCCCTAAACTGTACACACAAGGACTAAAATTGCAAAGAGTTATATAACTCTGGGGACTTGTTTTGCCAATACCCAAAGTTTATATATCCAACAGGGACCGTAGGGCTGCAATAACACCATTAACCATGAGGGGCCATTTTTGCCAAAGAGTGAAACCTTCACTCTGTAACAGCCCCAACTTCTTTTCCCGCTCGAATTTCCCTCCCAAACACACTCACGGGTGTTTATACCCGTTTTTACCCCACGAACATTCACCACCACCATGGATATTCATTTTCCCCCTCTTCCACTACCTTTCCCAGCCACAAAGTTGCCAACTTGGCAATCCCACACCCCCCAAGACCAAATTCGATGGCTTAGATTGATTTTCAAGATTAAAGGGCCAAGATTAAGGGCCTTAACTCTCTCACACAACAAACACACCTGTGTTTGTGTGTCTACAAACAAGCACAGCAAGAAGATAGAGAAAAAGAGGACCTAGTTTTAAGTTTTCGGCTATAAATAGCCTTGTAAGCCATTGTGGCAACCATGTAGCTTATTTAAGTTTTAATTCAGTTTTTAATTAAGTTTTTATTGTAATTTAAAGTATTTTTAAGTTAATTCCTTGTATGCACTTGTTATTTTCAGTTTAATGAAAATTTAAGCCATTTTTTACTCAATAAGCTCTCAATAAGCTAATTTGAGCTTATTCTTGTTAATAAGCTCAAATTCAATTTAAGACCCATTAAAAAGCTCTCAAAACTGTCTCATGTGATTTTAGAACATAAATTGTTCATTTGGTATTTGATTTTGGAAGCTATTGGAGAAATAAGCTCATAAAAGCTTATTGAGCTTATTGCTCAGGTTTAGAGGCTAAGGAGCCATTAGGACAGGTTTTTAGGTCACTCACTCAGAAAGAGTGACCTTGGTTCTAAAACTTCAAAAATCCAAGGTCTAATCTCTAAATTCTTACTTAGCTTAATTTTATGCTTAACCTTAGCTTATTTGCTTTAGTCTTTTAAACACATATCGTAAGTTGTTATTTACTGTATGAAGTTTTTATTGCATAGTTTAGTGTCAAATAAGGGGGGGGGGGGGGGGGGGGGGGGGGGGGGGGGGGGGGGGGGGGGGGATAAAAGGGGGGGGGAATAAAAAAAAGGGGGGGGGGGGGGGGGGGGGGGGGGGGGGGGGGGGGGGGGGGGGGGGGGGGGGGGGGGGGGGGGGGTGTCATTAGGCTTTTCTCAAAAACTGTCATAAGTGTAGTATAAGCTAGTAGAGAAACTAGCTTATTTTTCTTAATAAGCTAGGATTTTTAGCTTTAAATAGTTTAAATAGGTTAAAATAAGTAGGAGTAGATAAAAGGTTTTTAAAGTTTTAGTTTAAAAATGGATTCTAAAACCATTTTGGTTTGACAGTTTTGAGATAAAGGGGTGTTTGGCACAGGACCAAAACGGGTCAAAAAGGTTGTCATGGTTATGGTGCACTGGTCAATTTAAGTCTCAAGTTTTAAAGTCCACTTTTAAGCTGTTGTTAAAACATTTTTAGTTGGAAAATTGTTTTCCAAGGTTTTCTAAAACCTTTTTCAAAACTGTGAAGGTTTTTAGAATCCCACAAGTGCTTATTTGATTAAGCACTTGTGGTTTGAGTTTAAGCATCAAAAAGTGTGTGTTTAGTGTGTCTAAACAAGGCTGTTAAAAAGCCTTTGGTCCCTTGACTTTATAAGTCAAAACTCACCAAGTGTCCATTGTCACAGTTTGTAAAAAGCCAAGAGACCTTTTTCACAGCCAAAAATAAGCAAGTAAAAATGCTTTTCCAAAGCTAAAAAGTGGTGCACAAGTCCCTTTGCTATCATACTCCATCTGTTTGACTTATTTAATTGTTTTAGAGGCTTAATTGACAGCTTTTTGCAAGCTTGTCATAATAAGCACTAAAGCTAAGTTAAACCTCCCCTGGTGGCAAAGGGGAGAATTAAGCTCTATGTTCCTGTCTTGTTGATTCTAAAGCCCAAGTCTTTGCTTTATGTTAGAGTCCACAAGCTCTTAAATAAGCCCTACAAAGTCTCAGCCCTATGATAACTTATTTTGTGTGCTTTTTTTTTAAGCCCAAACATGCTCTTGGCTGTTTTTGAAATCCCTTAGGCTGTAATGCTTATCTTTGATTCTAGCTTATGAGCTTATCCCCATAACTTTTCAAATTGTGTCCTAGTAAGTTTTTAGGTTAAGTTAGATAGTTAATGTGCTTATTTCCCTTTTTCTTTAGCTTATTTGTTCAAGTCTTAAGCAATTTTAGCTTTTAAGCTTATCTCATGTTTCTGTCACTTAAGCCCTTTTCCACAGCTTATTAGTTTAGCTTTTCCTTCCCCTTTAGCTTATTTAAGTTAGTTTAAGCCCTTTTTGCTTATTTTAAACCTTAGCTTAGTTATTAGACCATAAGTAGTAAAAAGACTTAGTTTTTTTTGGCTTTTAAAGCTTCTTAAGCTTCTGTCAAAATTAAGCTTATTTTTAAGCTTATTCTTTTGATAAAAGTGAAAAGTGCATTTGTTAAAGTTGTGTAGCATAAGCCCCTTAATAAGTTTGTAGTTTTGAGTTTTTGCTAAAAATCACTTTTTAATAAGCTAAAAAATAAGCCATATCGTAGGGTTAGTTTTGTCACATTTTCATAGTGTAGGGGCACTCGTTTTCATAGTAGTGTAAATTCCCAAAATTTTGCCCGCCTACCCTTTAGTTTAGAATGTTACATTTCCTACCCTAGAGTTTTAAAAAAAAAAAAAAAAGGGAAGATACTTGGTCCGGGTGAGCAAGACTCGAACCCGGGACCAAGCAATACATCCCCTTTATCCCACACACACTTAACCACTGCGCCCTTGGGTCTTTTTCGTTATAGACTCAAGGGGCTTTGGTTTTATACACATTTTGGCACAATAAGCCCATAAGCTGTTTAGCTTATTTTCGGGCTTATTTGATAAGCTGTGTGGTGTTTGGTATTTTCTTAGGACCTTTATAGTTTAAAAGTATTTTGTGTAAATTTTTCAGAATTTTTTGTAAACGTTTAATATTTTTTATAATTTAATTTAGTTAAAAGTTTATTAAATTCATAATAAATACAAAAATTATCAAAAAAATATTTTGCTTTTTTAGAAAATTTTCTTTTGTCATCTAGTTTGTAGGAAAAATATAAAATTTTTCGTAGGGTCATTTTTATAACTTTCTCTCTTTTAAAGAACGGGTCCGGGTACGGGTTTTTGTTTTGACTCGTTTTTGGGTCAAACGAACTCCGTTTTCGGTCTAGTCTTTTTCATTCTTCGTTATTTGACCCGTAGAGTAGTTTAGAAGTGAAAAATTTTCCGTAGGGTTATTTTTAAAGATTTTAGGTTTTCCCCCTTTTGTACGGGATTCGGGCCTTCGTTTACCTAGTTAATTTTCATATTTTTAGGTTTATTCCCCTTTTAAAAACGTTTTAGTCGTTATTGTTTAAATTTGACTTTTTCAATCTCCAAACTCATTCTTCCTTCAAACTTCAAATCTTCGATCGTATCGATTACCATTCCAGCCTCGTTGGGGAATTTTTACGACCCCGAAAGATCTATACTACTTCCCTCTAGTTATCATTGACGTCTGCTTTTAGACTATTCTTACTATATATTTGAATTTTATTAATATTATATAAATTTATAGGTGATAGTCAGAGCGATCAATTTTTGGCGCGCGCGGAGGCTGTGCAACCTTTTTATCTTTACGTTTGACCATCTGTTTTTGAAACTGTGAATATTTTCTTTTATTATAAAAATATAAAAGTACAAAAATATTTTCATTTCTTTTTAGTATAATTATCAGTATAAAAACCAAAGAAAAATCAAAATATAAAAACATGTCCATAAAAAAAGAAAATAAAATTCACAAATTGGTAAAATAACAAAATATAATATTCTCAACTTAGTTATTATCATAATAAGTTCCGGTGAACTTGTTGGTTCCCAATTCGAACAAAAGATTCAAACTTGCCCTATTGTGTCCCTTACAACGTACGGCTTCACTCAAAAGTTAACAAACTTAAAAGTGGGTATAAGAGGTTGTTTCTAGGAACTACGACCCGAAAGAGAAATAACTTCGCTCTATTCCTACTCCCTCCGCTCACCTGTGAGTTTACTTTTTGAGAGTATACCGTGAATAAGCAGATTATTTGGTTTAAATTGTCTTTTCTCATAGTCCGTTTAAAATCAATTGTGAATTAATCTTTGAAAAACCAAAAAAAAAATTAGTGTAAAATTTTCTTTTGTAATTTCTATTTTGTGCATGCGCAATCGTTCTCAGCCGTAGACTTCGAACAACCGCAAGTCGACAACTTCTGTTGAATCATCTAATCTTGAGAAACCTGCTAATCCTCCATAGTTACGAATGGCTGATATCGTAATATGGCCAATTGCTCGAAAGCACCCACGAGGGTTACGAGGATGCGATAGTTCTATCTAAAATCACCGGCTAATAACTTTGAGATCAAGCATGTCTTCCTGTATCTTGTCCAAAAACAAGCAATTTTTTGGCAAGAAAAGAAGACCCCACATGCTCACATCCGTTATTTCAACAAGATCACTTCTACGATGAAGATTCCGAACGTACAAAATACGGCGGTGAAGCTTATCTTTACCCTTTCTTCTCTAAAAATAAAAAAAAAAAAAAAAAATAAAAAAAAAAACCAAAAAAAAAAAAATAAAAAAACAAAAAAAAAAAAACAAAAAAAAAAGAAAAGAAAGAGGGGCAGCCCGGATTTTGGCTAGAAAAGAACCTTCCTGATCGATTGAAACATGGGATGATCTTGTTTCGAAATTTATTAACAAATTCTTCCCTCCCTCTAAAACGACAAATCTCAAAAATGAAATCACGAGATTTCAGCAAAAATTTGATGAGACGTTTTATGAGGCTTGGGATCGTTTCAATGATCTTTTAAGGGGGATGCCCTCATCATGGGTTTTCAGAATTGCATCAACTCGATACATTCCTATAATGCCCTAAATTCAATATGATCAAGATACATTGAACTCAGCAGCAGGTGGTAAACTTTCTTAGACAAAACCTCAAGAATGTAATAAAAAAATCATCGAGAGCAAGTCCTAAAGTACGTCCAGTCAAGAAACAAAGCCTGTTGTAGCTAAATGAGTTCAAGTCTGTCCCACCCAAGCAGTCTCATCTGATGTTGCTGAACTCAAAGACATGGTTCGGGCATTAATTCTCGACAGAAAGAACCAAACCCCAGCTTCCGCCCCCGTAAAAGCGGTTGAACAAAGTTGTGTAACTTGTGGGGGAGGTCATTCTTATCAAAAAATGTTCCGGCCACTAAAGCAACATGTAACCATGACAACATCCAAGAGTAATGTGTTGTCCCAGGCCGCTGCGGCCAATTTCAACTCAAGCTAATTCAGGATATCGACCCTATCGATGTCCAATCAAATTCTGACCTCCTGGTTTTTCTCCATTCAGAATCCTCATGCAAATAGTCAAAACAATTTCTATCGAGAAATAACTTCAATCAAATATAGGAAACATAATCAACCAAGGTCAGAATTTATCGACCTCCGGTCATCAACAAGTAGTTAATCACCCAGTAGCTCATCAAGACCTGCCCTCAGACACACGGTGGTGTCAAAAACGGATTTTGAAAGATATGTCACAGCCCAATGAATGCAGTGTTGAGAAACATGCCAAACCAAGTTCAAAACCTGCAATCCCAAATGGCAAATTAACTGATATGCTTTCAAATTTGTTACGGCTGAATACAGCATCCCTACCTCCGGTTCCGAACTCTTCCTGTTAACACTATTGACCAACCCCAAGAGGAAATTTACAAGGTATCACTACCGAAGTGTGTTACCATCCAGGCCAAAGCAGTTAATCATGCACTGAGGTGACAAAGGACAAGAATGCTCCTGCTAATCCGGAAGCACCTAAGACTCCAAACCTCCTGTTGTTCAAATCAATCTCGTAATCCAAATCCTGAGCCCAAGTTGCTCCTGTTGTACTCCAGCATCAATTCCAATTCCCATACGAAGAAATGATGAAAAGCGCAAGGAAAAAGCTAACGATCAAGATCGAGAAATATTTACGAAATCTTTAGAGATTAAGTTCGAGATTAAGCTTTACCGATGCCTTGATGCACATGCCTAAATTTGGCTTCGACTTTAAAGACCTGATTGGAAACAGGAAAAATTGAGCGAATTGGCAAGGACTCCTTTGAATGTAGACTGTTCCAGAGCGTCATCCTCAACAGTTACCAAAGAAACTTGGAGACCCGGCCGATTTTGATTCCATGTGCATTTTACTGGTATTACTACATGCACGCATTGGGCCGATCTTGGTGGCGAGCATTAATCCTCATGCCTTATTCTGTATGGAAAGATCTCGCTCTTCCTGAACTAACCCCAACTTGCATGACGTTAGAGCTAGCAGATCGATCAATCACTGAACCAATCGGTATTGCTAAAGACGTCCGTCTAATGGTGGGAAAGTTCCAATTTCCAGCTGACTTCGTAGTTTGTTGATTTTGAACGCAGACCCCCGAGTCCCATTGATTTCTCGGGCGATGTGTCTTAAAACAAAGTCATGGCTTGATAGATGTTAATGTAGAAAGATTACACCTTCTGTGGGCAAGGAGCCATCACATTCAACCTGGACCAGACTTCAAATACCACAGCTGATTACGACCATATGACGCAAACAAAATCGACGTCATTGAAATGGCTTGTGATGATATTCTCAAGAGTCCTAGGATTTTCAAATGTGATCTGCGAGTGCAATCCACTCCAGATTTTAGAGCCTATGTTTCTACTGCTTCTCAAAATCTCACTCCTTTCGGGGACCGTGATTTTCTCTTATTAATGGAGAAGCCTGATTCGTTTTCTTGCTCTAGACGATATTCAACTTCGATCTGAAGTTGATCCAACATATCAGGACCTGATGGGGACATCCGATTATAAGAATGCAATTGAACAAGTGAACCACAACCTCGTCTCCCAAATCATGAACACATATCCTGGAGGTAGGAAAGAACTCAACTCTGTGAAGCTAACCGTTGCACTTCGTTAATGAACCTCCCGAGGTTGACACTCAAGGACTGCCACACCAATCTTGAGTACGCATTTAGAAGGTGACGATCAGTTGCCTGTCATAATTGTGCTAAAGACTTAAAAGATGAGAAAAAGGCATCTCTTCTAAAGGTTCTCAGTCCCACAACGAGCCATCGCTTGGAAACTCTACCGACATAAAGGGTGTTAGCCCAAAATTTGAACTCAAAAATTCTATATGGAAGAGGACATGAACCATCAGTGCAAAGCACAGTAGGTAAACCCCAAATTCCACGATTGTTATCAAAAAGGAGGTTGAAAAACTCCTTGATGCCTGATTGATTTACCCCATCTCTGACACCCTTTGGTAGCCCGGTACACTGTGACCTAAAGAAAGGAGTATGACTGTCATCACAAATGATAAAATGAGCTGATTCCTACCGATTGGTCACGAGATGACGAGTATGTATTGATTACAGAAAACTGTAATGAGCCACCCGAAAGATCACTTCCCTTTGCCTTTTATGGACAAATGCTCGAAAGACTAGCAAGGAAACGAATACTACGTTTCCTCGATGGCTCTCAGGTTATCTTTCAGATCCAAATTAGACCCAAAAGATCAAGAAAAGACAACGTTCACAAGCCCATACGAGAACTTTTGCTTATCGTCGCATGCTTTTGGGCTATGCAATGCTCCGGCAACATTCCAAAGATGTATGAATGGCAATCTTCCATGATATGGATTGAGAAAACGATGGAAGTATTATGATGACTTTTTCGGTCTTGGGGACTCTTTTTCTCATACGTGCCCTAAACCCTTTAGAAAGATGTTGAAGCGGTGTTGAAGACACCAATTATCTTAAACTGGGAAAAGAGCCATTTCATGGTAAAGGAAGGCATTGTTCTCCGGACATAAAATTTCTAAGTCTGACTTGAGGTTGATAGAGCTAAAGTCGAAGTAATAGCTAAACTCCCTCATCCGACTTCTGTCAAAGGTGTCCGTAGTTTCCTTGGGCACGCCGGTTTTTACCGACGATTCATTCAGGACTTCTCAAAAATTGCCCGTCCTATGACTCATTTGCTTGAAAAAGGAGACTCGAAAAAAATCCAATTTGTCTTTCTTAAGAGGTGTAATCATTCCTTATACACTCAAAAGAAAACTGACTGAGGCTCCGATCTTAATTGCTCCCGACTGGGACTTGCCTTTTGAACTAATGTGCGATGCTAGCGACTTCGAATTGGGGTAGTCCTCGGGCAAAGAAAAAACAAGCATTTTCAACCTATACACCCTCACTACACTACTACAGAAAAGGAATTACTTACCGTAGTGTATGCCTTTGAGAAATTTCGGTCATATCTTGTTATGTCCAAAAGCATAGTGTATACTGACCATTCTGCTATCAAGTATCTCTTTGCCAAGAAGGATGCTAAGGCAAGACTCATGCGGTGGATCTTATTGCTCCAAGAATTTGATATTGAAATTCGAGACAAAAAAGGAGCTGAAAATCTCGCCGCCGATCATCTGTCCAGACTTGAAAATCCGCATCAAAACAAACTCGAGAACAAGGAAATAAATGAAGCATTTCCTCTCGAAATATATTATACGTGTTTATAATATATTAAGTATATTATTATCGGTCTTATATATGTACTAATGTAAACTCTGTTTGAGTGTTACATATACGTCTATATCATCGCATGGAGACCCGCTAGCTTAGGCTGTGGACTTCTTCAGACTCCAGGAGCCCGACTCATCGGAGGCTGCACCGGCTTCACCGGACTACGTGCCTGGCCCTAAGGAGCCAGAGCAGGCACCGCTCTCACCAGATTACGTGCCAGGACCAGAGTACCCCGAGTACTTGGCCCCATCTAACGAGGATGTTCCCGTGGAGGATCAACCTTATGCTATTGCTGATTCGCCTATAGCCTTATCTCCAGGTTACGTTGCTGACTCGGATCCCGAGGAGGACTCTGAGGATGGTCCAGTAGACTATCCAGCTGATAGAGGTGACGGCGATGATGATGACTCCTTTGATGATGACGAGGAAGAGGAGGAGGCTTCTGAGGATGAGGAGGCTGAGGAGGAGGAGGAGGAGCATCTGGCTCCGACCGACTCTGTTGTTGCACCCGTTATTGACCATGTCCCCTCTTCTGAGGAGACAAAGCCGT
>BQNB010127875.1:0-19369 GCA_026074375.1 Tanacetum coccineum | reverse complement strand
AAATGGCTTGGAGATGAATCAAGAAATCCTTTCTTCTTAAACTTTGGTTCCAAAATAGCTTAATCTTTACTTCTTCTCTTCTAGGGCTTGACTAGATCATGGTTTCAAGAATTGGTTTAGTTTTGTGGTGAGTTTTAGAAGTGTGCATGTTTCGGGGATGTATAGGCTCCAAATAGAAGTAGAGGCCAAGTTTGTGTGGAGTAGTGGCCAAGCTCTATCAAGGGTGACTAAGGGAAGCTAGGGACATAGCTTAGCAAAGTGTTAGGAGATGAGGAGGGTTTGATTTACCAAGTAGGTAACGAGTAGGTCAAGGAGGTGGTATGGTGTCGGCTTGGGGTATAAGGAGGTGACTATGTGCTTTTTCTTGGTGCTCAAGGGTGTTAGTAAGGTGGTGACAAGGTGTGGTGAGGGCTAGCTTGGTTAAGACTTAGTTTAGAGGGTTATTAAGTTTATTAAGGTTTTCGAGTTAGGGTTAGGGTTTAGGACGAGCTATGAGTCAAAATTGGAGAAAACAATAGTTTAAATGTTGTGCTAGATGAGTTTGTACGAAAAGCCCTTTAGATTTGGAGGGAAAATGGCTTATTTGAATCTTATGCATTATCAGGTTGTACTTTAGGCATAAAAGATTTTACTAGGGTTTTAAAGGGAAATATAATTTAAATATTATGCATTGTAACCTTGTACACATGTCTTATACGTTTGTACTTTTGGTTTGTACAAAAACATTACATGTAATCGGGGTTTTGATATAAACGTTAACATATAAATCCGTTTTATAATAAACATTATGAATGATACGTTAAATAGATAATGTATGTGGTAAAAATAGAGTTTAGAACATAATGCTTAACATATTATAATGTTTACTTGATATAAACGTTGATGGAATTGGCATTGGTAGTTGCGTGAGCACGTTTACTTTTGTAATGTAAGTTACGTTACATCATGGATGGTATAAAACAAAAATATTCCTGTGAAAATGGTTCTATTAAATATAATAGATGGATAATTACATTGATAAAAATTGTGGGTTGTTATAATCAACCTCACTCTACAACTAATCTTGGGATTAATGAAACACTATTTAAATATGTATCTATTTTCTTTTAAATGAGTGTTTGTATGGGTCAAGAAAGATTTCGAGAATATATCAAATTATTATTCAAATTATGATTGATATCTTTATTGAATCTAATTGACAAGTTTTTGTGTATGGACATGAAATCGAATGCTTATTTGTTTAGTTTCAATATTATATCAAAATATATCATCTTGGATCTACATAACTCAATCACACTTGATTGATATGAAAATAAATACATCCTTTTCTAGATGAAAATAATATGCATCGGATCATAACTCACACTTGTGTTGATGATGCCATATTGAGTCTACTTGTCCAATGGTTGTGTTTCAAATATTATAGTAATATGTTTAATACATGCATAAAATATACAATGAATTAGGATTGACGACTTAGATGTTTCGTCCGAAATATTCAAGTAATTTATATTGCAATGCAATTGGTAAATATGTCATTTCCTAAAAACCAAACATGAGCAAACTAACAACATATGGACTTATCGTATTAAACGATTGATAAAGGATAATATATATCATATGTATTTTATTTTCTTCGTAGCATAAATGGTTATGTTACAAGAAAATACACTACATATAATTTTATAAAAAATATAAGTTATTAGAATTGAAAAATAACATATCACAATATGTGTCAATGCATAAACAAGTAAAAATACATTTATTCAAATACTTATTTAATTATGGTATACAACATTGATAAGAATAATTATTTTAGAAAAAGCATATTTGTTTAAAAATAAAATATGTCTCTTTTCAATCATTTATCACTAAAGAATCACAAACTCAATTAAGATAAATAATATTGATGAGATTCATTTCACAAAACATGCAATGGAGCATTCTTAATACACTCTCAATATAACATATTTTTCATTGTCACAAATAAGCACATCTCTTGGCTTTTAAAAAAACAAACACGTGAAATATCAAAACATCCATTAAATCAAGCAAAATATAATCGAAATCAAACAACCTATAGATCTTAAATAAAAAATTAAAACATCTTGCTTACGCTTACCTAAAAATTGCATACATCTTGATTAGGATTATGCAAACCAGAATTAATGCATGTTAGTTGAGTCATGTTAGGCCCTCTATGAAAAGATAATACAAATTTTATCTTTACTGGACTTCATTAGGCAAATATAAGAATTCTAGTTTGTCTAACATGAGAATGACCACTGGAGAATCTATTACACTAGAAATTCAATTTAACATAACGGTTGAATTGCTTTCAAGAGTGAAGTTGGGTTAGGTGTATAACCTGTAAAAATAGTCGTGTATAGCCTGAATTGAGCACCACTAGTGATAGTCTCATATTCATTCTTTAATTTGATTAAATGGCTCTTCCTAAATATGCCTAATGATAGTCTACATCGATAGACTTTGTATCTCATTAGGAGTACACACTAAGCACGTAGAAATTAGGCTTTTCAATGATAGTCTTACATCGATGAACTTTATAATCATTAGGAGTACATTTACTAAGCAGTAGAAACTAGGCCTTTCCTTAGTCAATCTAGACGCAATGCACATCAACATAGTGCTTTATTGTTCAAGATGTTTACTTGTTCACAGGTAATTGAAATTTATTATGTCTTCGTGATCTGATGATCAACTGATTAAATTGCTTAGATTAAATGCATGTCCTCTTTTAAAAGCATTTGTCTTTTTCTAGACAATTTAGATAAAAAATTTCTTATGTCTGATTAAATGACACATGTCCTAATTCTTAAATTTAACATGTTTACACTCTCCAAGTAGGTTTGACAACGTTAAAATATTTCATCTGAAATATTCAAACATCTTCTAACATTGCGATCGCAAACGGTTAAAGGTACATATCTGAATAAAGTTCATTTTTCAAGCCTTTTAACAACACATTGTGAAAATTCTCTTCTAATGCTAAAAGTTACATCAAACCTTGCTGTGACAAAGGGTCTTCAAGTTTCTTCATAAGTGAGTCTTAGCATCTTTTATTTTACACACCTTAAGACTAAGTGCTTTCAGTAGTTTGTATTTTCCATCTCCTTTGGAGGTCTACGATGGTTTTTCGTCCATGGTCACCTCATACACAATGAGGATTGAACATAATACCATCGATCTGAGCGATAGAAAATCATCATAATTTGTCATATTTCCTCGCTGGACAATGGTCCAAAGGAAATATCTTCATCGAAAAATGTTTGTCGGAAGACAACATCGCCGGCATCCTCACTAAACCACTCAAACGTGAACCTTTTTAAGTCTAGGTCTAGGAGAGGATGAACAAATTCTAAATCGTGTCATCGTATTTTAATAGTTTGTTACTATTGATACATTCCGTAAATCTCAACAACTAATATTTCATCCGAAATGTTTAAGCATTTTTAATTCGTGAAATGCAAATTAAAATGTCACTCATTGTTCATGTCTATGTCGCTTCATAAAAACCTTTGTCACGCCTCTAATATTATATAGATGGTTAATATCTTCCGTCCACATTTTCTCTACCACCTTTAAGACAACCTCGTACCTTGTCATGTTGATTTTCTATGAACTACTCGCAATACTCGAGAAGAGCTACATAACTTCGCGGATGAAGTTCATCGTATGTTAACTGTCATCCGTCATGACATTGTCAAGCTCATCATTTCCGTTGTTATTTCTCTTCACCTATTCTTTTTATTCCACAATTTATGTCTTGATGAGCACGAATTAGAAAGGAAGGGAAAACACACATCTTCACATATATCCTTTAACCAAACACTCTCAAGAACTCACATAGGTGATTCTTATTTCACTAAAAACCACATGATACCACACTCTCGACTTTCCATTGCATTCCTCGTTGGGGAATAACGACCCGAGAATATCATATACTACTCGGATTTCATTGATTTTCTTTCTTTGAACCTTTTCAAGAGTCACTTGATTTGGTTTGGTTAATATAAGTAATATATTATTATTATATATTATTTATATGTAAAGAGATCAATCAAGTATTATGGACGATTCTAAGTTGTACAATTTTGTGTACCAAAGTTATATTATTTGTATCAAGTTTACGTATTTATCATAGTTACAAAGTCGTGTATAATCGAATGTTAATAACAACGTATTTTGAGAATGGTTAGATAATTCTCAACTCTCACTACCGGGTTCTATAAGGAAAAAGTTACACGTCGTCTATGAATGGTTAAACTCACAATCAATTGAAACTAAACATAACTAATATGACACTTCTACCTCAATGAAGGATAACTCAGATTTCTAAAAGACACAAATTAAAATCAACATTTTCCAAACAAAAACATAGTTCAAATAAATTAGATTAAACCTCAAGATATCCGTTATGCGAATAGAGCCTTTTTAAGTTAAGTTTTGTGGCATAAATAAACACCTAAAAAACAGCAGCATGCATACACAAACACCTCTTAAAAACTGTAGTACGCAAACGCCTGAACACCCCTTAAAACATACATAGTCTCACATGTCTTTTCAAATACTCCTAACGTTATCCTCTCTGAAGTAATTATAATCACAATTTCATTATATGAACATCATAAACCATTACCTAACTATTGATTCATGACATTGCATGCGTATGTCAACAATAATATATACTCAGACGCCATTATACTCTTTGAGTTGTGTATCTAGATTTCTGCTAAGTCTAAGCTCCAAATTCGGTATATATACATGCAAACAAAAACCTAACTATGAAACATTGTTTAAGGGAAAGGAAACTTACATCGAGTAGTTCGGTGTCCAACAATACTTCATCAGTGATGGTTGCTCACAACAAACTGCATTTGAAACATTGTCAAAATAATAATCACATGTAAATTCTAAACGAAAGAGGAACAAAATCTTATTACATTGCAGTATCTTGACATATAATTTCAAAAAGTGGGACAAAAAATATTATTGAAGTTGGTGTGGGCTAATTCAGCAAGAACTTGGTGTGGGCTAATCTTATTACATTGAACTTGGCTGCTCACAAACTGCATTCAAAACATACATGTAATAAGATTTTGTCCCTCTTTCTGAATTTACAAATGTAATTAACTGTCGTAAAAGCTTTTACTCTTTTCAAAAGATACTACGGTAAAGGTAAACAATATGTTTTTTTATCTTCATGTTATATGAGGATGCCGAATATTTGACTAGGTTGTAAATAAATTAACGTGTTACACTGTGACCATTTGTCTACCCTTTTCACTGTCCAAACCAAGATGTATGGCGCGCATCTTGGTGGTGATTTCAAAAGTTACGTTAAGGAACTACTAAAATTAAAGTTTATAGATTTTATGACATTTTAAAGTTTTGTTGCCAAGTGAAGCTTAAAGAAAAATGTAAGATTTTACAAATTTAAGCTCCTGTGATATTAAAAAGCTCTCAAAATTCAAACCCATCATTTGTGAACTACACACTTTGTTCATTTTATGATTCGTACACTCACTTTTATTAAGAAGCAATGAAGCAACTTAATGCATACCTGTCTGCTAACTGGAGTTTTACCCTACGATATACGAACTGTCTGCTTGCCAATCATCGGGCCATTAGATAAAACATTGTTAGTAGAAATATTATGATATTTAATCTATACATTCTCTTCATGTTTTGGTGATGACAAACATGTAACTTATAACACATAACGTAAAGTGCTTAAGTTACTCGTAATCACAAATCATCAATTCATACGTCAACATCTTTCGACGTCTCAAGTTTTCTTCAACAACAAATTTAAGTTCGCACCCGACGTAAATCACTAAAGGTATGAACAAACAAACTTTAATTTGTTGAATGATCAAAGAAATTTTTTATTTTTCCAAACCTTACATTTTTTATAAAATGGGACAAACATTTTTAAAACATATACAAAACATTTTTGTATTTATAAGAAATGTTTTATTCAAAATAAATATTTTGAATTCAAATTTTCTACCCAAAAACGGCTAGAAAGTTCCAGAAAAAACCTTCCCCACAAAAGGACAAAATCGGAGCGTCTGAAAAATGGGCGGTCCCCTTAATTAATTAAGGGGACCGGCCATAATTAAGGGGACCGGCTTTGTATAATTAAGGGGACCGGCCAAATAAAAAATGAATATTTTTTCCTATAAATAGTGGACTGTTTTCACAGATTTTCTCACCTCTTTGCACATAGTTTTCTCAGATCTAAAACCTCATTTCAAACCCTTTCCTTTGATCACTTAACTTATTATAAGTATGTTTAAAATGTGATCCAATCATCCATTCATTCAAGTGCAAGAGAAGAACTCTCGTTATCGTCAAGATACGAAGTTATGTAGTTAGTGCATTCGTGACATGTTTTACATTCACAATGTATAGATCGAGTCTATGTATTCCAATCTTGTGAGTATAGTTAGATCGTGGTGATCTTTGTATGTAGTGTTAGAGTGGTGTGATCTAAGTAGTGTGAGGTTGTGAAGAAGTGAAGGTGTGGAAAGTTGTGAAGTAGTGTGAAGTTGTGAAGTGAAGAATAGTCGTGTAGTGAAGAAGAAGTCGTGTGGTGAAGCCTAGTTGTGAATTGTCGTGAAGTGGTGTGTTGTGTTGTGATAGATTGGTTCTAGCTAGGATTAGAACTCGACATTTTGCTTAGTGTCGGAAATTGGTGTAAGCAAAGGTGTGTACGGTTTTCTCCGCCTAAAGGGAGCTTGTTGACTAGTGAAGTAACTCTCGAGTTGGGTACTCGGGGAGTGGAGTAGGGCGAAGAGGTGCTTCGTGACCGAACCACTATAAATCATCGTGTCCGGTTTGCATTTCCTTTTACTTATCTCTTTACTTTTATGCTCGCATTTATCGCTTTATATTTATACTTGCAATTGTGTGATGTGTTGATTATATAGTTTTAATTATGTTTATGTCATGAATAAATGTGAATATTGTGTGTTGGTTTGTATTGTTGTAAATCGATGTATTACTATGTGTATATAACTCGTATGAACACTCATCATATTGTGTCACGCTTGATCGGTAATTTGATACGAAACATTTTAAGATTTTAAATGGAAACGTATTCACCCCCTCTACGATTTCCACAATTGGTATCAAGAGCCACGTCGCTCTAATTTTCAAAACAAATGGTTTTAAAATTGAGTACGATCCGATGTATCCAATACCCAATAAGAGGATTAAATATGAAAAGTGTTTTGTTGATTAACTTGTATTAGTCTTGATGTTATATTCACTAATTATACTAGCTCGAGATAAAAATGATGCTTAAAATAAGTGTTATATGTTCGGTATCAAATTCAGAAAGTTGTACACCTTTCCGCAAAGTCAGAAAACAATTTTTTACAAAAATCGTAATTCTGAGTATCAGGTGGGCGGCCCCCTTAAATATTTGGGCGGCCCCCTTAATTCCTGGGCGGCCCCCTTAATTTTAAGGGGACCACCTGTCTGATTCGACAGTTTTTCAGAAACTTTGAAAAATCATATAAAATCAACCGTAAGTCCGTAGAAGTCGTGCCACCCGCCATTTCGAAGAGAAGTGAGTCTACTTTCATATAAAAACACTTCCAATTATTTGTTTCAAATTAATCTAGTCAGAAAGGCAAAATACTACTTAATGTCCAAAACGTTGAGTCCCGTTTTAACGTAAAACTTGTATTTTATCTTTTTCTTTCGATTCAGGGATCTTTTCTAGCCCGATATAATCTTATGAAAAAATGGTGTAATTAACTTTCAAAAATATTAAACTTGATTTTTGAAATGGGGAGGAAAGTATTTTATTTTCAAATAAAACCGAGCTGATGGAATACAATTGTTGTATCTAATACAACGACAAGTACTTTTTATGTGTTTAACCTATTGAGATTAAATGAACTTCTTTGTTGTCTTAATTTGTTTAATAGAAAATATTAAAGATTGTTGATTGAGCTAAATTGAATAACTAAGCACATGTGCCATGTACACTATTCGTTTATAGCTAGTTTTTTGAATTATGTCGGACTAGAACTTATGTTAGATTTCTTGCATTAAGATTACTAAATCGCTCTTGTATTGTATATAGGCATAGATCACTTAATTTACAAATGTCACATAAACATCTTGTAAATATTTTCGAGTATGGGAATATACTTATGAATAAAAGTTCAATAACTTTATCAAGTATATTATTAAATAAGTTTAAACTAGGCAACCTAAAATATGTTCCAACGATTTAATCTATTTTCAAACAAAACGTTTAAAATTTTAACAACTTGCAGTTTTGACCTTGGTTGGTAAAACATAAAGAAAGTATTGAAAAAATACATCAGTAACAAAGAAAAAGAAATGCTATGTTACATGCATGGTTATCTAACACACACAACATGAATTATATTTTTCAAAAAACCTATAGTATTTTATCAAAATATGTGTGTTGTATAATTTTTTTATATAAAACTCATATAAATAGTCATAAAATGTTAACAACTATGTATATTATAAATAACAACAAATAGTTTTTCGCACGAGTAAATTTACGACAATCTTTTGAATAAGAAATTAACCTTATCAATATCATTCAACCTCACCTTACAACTAATCTTTGGATTAATGGAACATAATATTTAAATGTTTATTTATTTTCTTTTAAATAAGTGTTCGTGAGGGCCAAGAAAGATTTTGAGAGTATATCAATTCATTATTCAAATTATGATTGATATATTTATTACATCTAATTGACAAGTTTTGTAACACCCCCCAAATTGGGTCGCAGCGGAATAAGGGTCCGGGGCGTGTTACTTCTCAAATTAAAAACACAGATATATATAGAACGACCAAAATGTCGTTTTTAAAAAAACCAGATATTTGATTTAACAGATGTTTTGATACAAATAGCCAAAGCTTAACTTGTTCATTGTTATTATTACAAAGATAATTGATTCACAACAGACATGAGTTACCCAAAACATAATGCCAACCATATCTTTTACCAGACATCCCAAAACAAAAATAACCAATGTATCCTTGGCTCCTTATTCTTACTGATCTTCCTAAAACATACTTTTAAAACCGTCAACAATAATGTGGTGAATTCATAGTTTGTGATAAATCATATATTTAGGACCATAAGATTTCCCAAGTGTACTGATAATGCATACATATGCACAAAGACCATCATAGAAAAGTAATTACGTTGCCCTGAAAGCTCATGACAACAGATGCTCGACATAGATGAATACCATATAAATGGGCCTACATTGCCCTGAGATGTTCTAACCCGCAACATCCTATCTTGACATGGTTATAGAACGATCGTTTGGCCGCCCCATGATACTAATCACACCAATATGGGGATTTTAATCCAATAGATCTAATTATAACATTCCGCAGCTCCCCTAAACTCAGGCAATTGGGGGGGGACAGTTCAAGTAATGGGGCCTCAACTGGGGTTATCGTTACTTAGAAAGCACCAGTAAGAACACGTAATCATAAAATAAAACTTAACCACATGTGTCCAATTATAAAAACATATGCATGTTTTCTCACCCCAAAAACTTGTAAAACAAATCATGTAAAACGTGGGGCATATGAACCTCACCTAGATGAGCGAATATCAAGTGTATTCACAGAAAATAGCCGTCACGTAAATGATCGATGGTGCAAACCTAATCCAATATAGGGTACTATAAGTACTAATCACATGGGTAACATACTGACCATATATCATTCAAAATAGCTAATCACCATAAGTTGTTATTCGTAAAATTGTGTTTAAATAATTAAAACATTTATAATTTCCTTGTAGTAAAACTGGCGTAACATTTTCGCGTTTCAAGTCCGTTCTTGCGATTCTATCTACGTTTTCGTATTAAAGACAAGATATCAATATTTGACATTTTCCATTTTTTTAGTCCTTGATGAACAGTACATTTTTTTTACTGATCCCAGTTACCAGTTTTAACAAGTAATTTATTATATAGTTTTAGTTATCGCAAAAACCCTTAAAGTCGTATTTTATTCGTTATAGCTTCGTTTTTAGCGATTCTTTCGAGCACGTTCTTGTTATTGAAAGTCCTATCTATTTATGAGTTTTACAAAAATATATGTTTCTATCATGAATAGTAACTTTTATAAAAATAGTTTTATAAAAGTATTTATTGTCGTAAACTCGCGTAATTCAAAACTCTTTTCGTATACCTTGAATAATTACGATTCTTATCATTTTTGAAATCCTGAAAAAATATGTAAAGATCTGGTGAAAAATACTAAACTTTCTGTTTTAGAAGTATTTTATAACTTGCTTTTATAAAGTTTATTTTATAAACCGGTATTAACGTAAATCGTGTTTTTATCGTAACTTCTTCGTTATTAATCCGTTTTCCCCGATGTTTTCTTACATTTTTTTAGGAATCTCATGAGATGTATTATTTTTATAAAATGTCAAACCTCCCTGAATTAATAAAATGCAGAAATCCAAACAGCCCCTTTATGTTAATATGTATACTTTTATATAAAGCTTGTTTTATGTACTTTTTACTTTTGTAAATTACCACAAGTATTTTATTACCATTAAAAATATTTATTACATAATAAAATAATGTCCATAAGTCCACATATTGTCCAAATGTCCAATTCACAAGTCATGAATAACACCACTAATAAAACCATAACTTTATTAAAGAAAACCCTCAATTTAACAATTTACGTATGAACTTATTTAAATGTTGAACCAAGTGTTGTACAAGAGTTAATACTTCCATTAAACCTTATTTTAGTATTCATATAAACATAAACAAAAATCCATGAACACAGGTTAACAAGTAATTTGCAATACTTTTACTTGTAACAAAAAAGAAACCTTAAAACCCTAAATTGTAAATATTCATTTTTACACTAATTCAACTGGTACAGATACTTTGACGATCTATTTAAAACATGATACATTAACTCAGTAACAAATATGTAAAAGTGTACAAAAAAAAATGATATCACAAGTAAAAAAAAACTCTTTTTTACATGTTTAAAAAGGTCCAATTGTGTGGTGATTTTGCTATAAAAGAACTAACATATGCATATAATGAAAAAATGTTAAGAACAAAAGGGTTTTAGTTGACCTATATGATGTAAGACGATTAGGAAATATATCTAAACCCCCTTGTTAGATTAAAAACCAAGCTTGCAAAAGATAAAAGCCTAGATTAGGTTGAAAACCCTAATCTTGTAATCACTTGCTCAAATCTTGAAAATGCTTAGCCAACCCATCAAAAACAACCTTAAGTTTTATAGTGAAGGATATTGTGTATCGCATGTATGGTCTTCGAAAACAAGCTAAGAATGGAAAAAAGGGTGTTTGAAGCCGTGGGGCTTAAAGAGGGAAAAGAAGGATGTTTCTGATTTTTTTTTTTTTTTTTTTTTTTTTATTTTTTTGTAAAAGCGTTGAAGTGTATTGTTATCTTTCTACTACTTGAAAGTAAAGATAAAAAGATAGCCTAGTGAATAAAACTATACCATAAGGAATGAAGAGAGAGGGGGGGGGACGGCACATGGGTGGAATAGGGGTGACTAGTGGTCAAACCACTAGTCATGTACTGAAGTCATACAACTCCTACTTGCACCTTGGCTTAGGTAATGTTTTATGAGTCCTAGTTTTACCGTATTATGTAGAGGTTATCCCATGAAGATCAAGGAAGAAATTTCTAGCTTATTTCATGTAATGAAAATAGCAATGTATATACTTGCATCATTTGAAAGTGTTAAGTAAATATGTAATGTTGTCTTGTTAAATATAAATGTATACTTGCATATGCAACTTGTGAAGTCTGCTTATTCTTGATATATAGAGGGCGTCCAATTTGATCAGCGTGGTAAAAAAGTTTTATAAACTTTGATCATTGAATATAAAAAAAAAAAAAAAACATGGTTATTTGTTGAAGCGTAGTTAATTTTAATGTGGTTCCAGTTAAGGCTAAACGAACTTTTATTCCCTGTAAAAATGTAATAATTTACGTAACCAATAAAAATAAAATGAACAAAGGTAATAATTATCCTCAAAAATAATACTTAACACTTTCTTGATGTAAACAGTTAATTGAATTTGACGCCGCGTTATACATGATGATCATTTTAGCTTACGGCATTTAACTTAACGTTTATGATTAAAGCAAACGCAACAATCCTAAAAATACAAAGACAATATTCATAACGCCGTCAATGACCCTCAAACACTGGGGTTGTTATAAGTGTCTCCCCCCCCCGTAAAGTGAGTCCATTTCCGAAAAGCAGAATACTCGGCAGCTTGAACGACGGTATGCTGTTTTTGTGAACAGAAGTGGTAATTTCTTCCGTAATAGAACCTCATCGCATTCCCATGTAAACTCAGGACCGTCCGCTGGAGTCCCCATCAAAACCTTTACTAATGAGATCGCTTCGCTTCAAACCTTTTAAGCCCTCGCGGTCCATGATTTTACTAACCGTTCCTCGACAAAATGAAGTTTGGTCATCAAGATGAAGTTCCATCCAACGGACAGATAATGGTTCGTCGCATAAACACTTATCAGTTTTGGATACGTGAAACGTATTGTGAACCCCTGCTCAGCTCTTCAGGAAGCTCAAGCTTGTATGCAACGTCTCTAACCTTTTCTATCACCTTGAAAGGTCCAACATATCTGGGATTTAGCTTCCCCCGTTTGCCAAAATGTATGAACCCTTTCCAAGGCGAAACTTTGAGCATAACTAAATACCACAACTAGGAAAACATCGTCTTATAACGCTTTTAAATCGGCGTAGCTCTTTTGTAACTTTTCTGTCGATCACGAGCGGCTTGCATCCTTTGCTTGATTTGGATGATTCTCTCAGTCGTCTCTTGAATCAGTTCGGGACTGAGTATTTGAGCTTCTCCAACTTCGGTCCAACAAACAGGTAAATGACACTTTCGACCATAAAGTGCTTTAAATGGTGCGGCCTTAATGCTAGCGTGATAGCTATTGTTATAAGAGAATTCAACTAACGGTAAGTCATTAACCCAACCTTTTCCAAAATCGATCACACAAGCACGCATCATATCCTCGAGAGTTTGAATTTTCCTCTCGCTTTGCCCGTCTGTTTGTGGATGATACGCAGTACTCATATCCAGATTAGTACCTAAAGCATTCTGAAGTGATCTCCAGAAGTTGGATGCGAACCTTGGGTCGCAATCACAAATGATTGAAACAGGTGCTCCATGCCTCGTGACAACCTCCTTTAGGTAAATTCTTGCAAGTTTATCCATATGATCAGTCTCTCTCATTGGTGTGAAAATTGCAGACTTAGTGAGTCGGTCCACAATCACCTAAATGGTGTCGTAGCCTTGTGACGTCTTAGGAAGCTTAGTGACAAAATCCATAGTGATGTTGTCCCATTTCCATTCAGGTATCTTGGGCTGTACTAACAATCCTGATGGTCTTTGATGTTCGGCCTTGACCTTAGCACAGGTCAAGCACTTGCTAACATAGGTGGCGATGTCGGCTTTCATATTGGGCCACCAATATAGCTTCTTCATATCTTGGTACATCTTGTCAGAACCTAGATGTATAGAGTATTTTGATTTGTGGGACTCGTGCATGATCATAGTCCTCAAATCGCCATAACAAGGTAGCCAACTCCTGCCATTGAGGCATAGAGTTCCATCCGCACGAGGTTCGAACTATTCCGTCCTGATCGCCTCTGGATTTTTAGCGTTTTCAACCAACATTCCTCCAACATCTTCGTTCTTGATGTTCTCTGGTTTTCGTGCTTCAGTCTGAGCATTCAAGATTTATTTGGGAAGATCCAAGCCAATAGTCATGACTAAGGCTCGAACTCTTAATGGTTGATCTCTCTCCTTCCTGCTTAGAGCATTAGCAACAACGTTTGCCTTTCCCAGGTGATAGCGAATCTTACAATCGTAATCATTGAGCAACTCCAACCAACGACGTTGCCTCATGTTCAACTCTTTCTGATTAAGAATGTGTTGTAGGCTCTTATGATCAGTGAACACCGTGCACTTGGTTCCATACAGGTAGTGCCTCCAAATCTTGAGAGCGAACACTACTGCTCCAAGTTCCAAATCATGAGTCGTATAATTCTTCTCATGAATCTTCAGTTGGCGTGATGCATAAGCAATCACCTTTTCTCTTTGCATTAACACAGCGCCCAAACCCTTCTTTGAAGCATCGCAGTATGCGATAAAATCTTCGCTTCCTTCAGGTAAGGCCAGGATTGGTGCACTGCACAACTTCTGCTTTAATAGTTGAAAGGCTGCTTCTTGTTTATCACCCCAAACAAACTGGATCTTCTTCTGGGTGAGCTTGGTCATCGGTTTGGCGATCTTTGAAAACCCTTCAATGAATCTCCGGTAATACCCAGCAAGACCTAAAAATTGACGAATCTCCGTTGGCGACTTAGGAGATGCCCAATCTTTAATGGATTCGATCTTGGCGGGATCCACGTGAATACCCTTACTATCAATCACGTGACCTAGGAACTGTACTTTAGGAATCCAAAATTCACATTTGGAAAACTTGGCATACAACTCCTCTTTCTTAAGCAATTCTAAGATTAGCTTAAGGTGCTCTTCATGCTCTTGCTTGTTCTTTGAATATATCAGAATATCATCAATAAAGACAATCACGAATTTATCCAGATATGGTTTGCACACCCGATTCATAAGGTCCATGAATACGGCAGGTGCGTTTGTCAAACCAAACGGCATAACTTGAAATTCATAATGGCCATAACGGGTCCTGAAAGCGGTTTTCGGAATGTCTTCTTCTCGAACCCTCAGTTGGTGATAACCTGACCTTAGGTCGATCTTCGAGTAGACACTCGACCCTTGGAGCTGATCAAATAAATCATCAATTCTTGGGAGCGGATAACGGTTCTTCACCGTTAGTTTATTCAATTCCCGGTAATCAATGCACATCCGGAATGATCCGTCTTTCTTCTTGACAAACAAGACCGGAGCTCCCCAGGGTGAGGAACTGGGTCTTATAAAGCCTTTGTCAGATAACTCTTGCAGTTGCTCTGACAACTCTTTCATTTCGGAAGGCGCCAATCGATAAGGTGCCCGTGCTACAGGTGCAGCACCAGGTACCAAATCAATTTGAAACTCCACTTGTCGAGCTGGAGGAAGACCCGGCAAGTCCTCAGGAAATACATCGGGAAAATCTCGGACAATGGGTACATCCTCAAGTCGCTTCTCCTCCGACTTGTCTTCCGCCTTTTTCGTAGTAACATGTGCCAAAAAGATAGGACATCCTTTTAGCAAATATTTCTGAGTTTTGGTGCACGAGATGATGTTCAATCGTGTCTCATTTCCCCGGTTACTCCCGTCACCATGAACGATTAGAGTTTCATTTCCCCAGGGGATGCGAACAATCTTCTCGGCACACACAATGATCGCTTGGTACTTCGCCAACCAATCCATACCAATTATAGCATCGAAGCTACCAAGTTCTACGGGCATTAAATTTATGTTGAATGGGTGGTTCAGGAGATTTAATGTACAACCCCTAAGAATAGTGTTCAACCCAATTATTCTTCCGTCGGCTAGTTCAACATCATAATAGTGATCCAAGGTAGATGGTGTGATGTCAATTTGGGAACTAAATGCAGTGGACACAAAACTCCTATCGGCACCAGTATCAAATAAGATAGAAGCATAGCGGTTGTTGAGAAGGAACGTACCCGTCACGACATTGGAATCTGGGTTTGTCCCCGCATGCCCTACTCACTGGAGCATTGGCATTTCTAACCTGATTACCACGGTTGTTGTTGTTGTTCTTCAGCTTCGGACAGTCCGTCTTGAAGTGTCCCCGAACCCCACACTCGAAGCAAGTAGGCCCTTGACCTGTCCCACTTCCTCTTTGGTTACTACCCGGATTAACACTTGCAGAACTTCTACAATTACGCCCCAAGTGACCAAATTTGTTGCACTTGTAGCATTTTGGAGCACATGGACCGTTATGGTGGTAAGGCATTTGGGACAGCAAGGGTTTTAAAATCCTGTATATGATTTATTATCACCAGATCCTGCAGTGTAGGCTCTGCCAGTGTTCTGCCTCTTGTTTTCTTGTCGTTGTTGGTTTTGATTGTTTCGGGAATGGTTTCAACTTCCCGCTTGTTCTCAAGGCGAACCGTCTTTCAGCGATAGTGTTGATTTTCTTATCCATCAGTTCGGATGCCATTTCAGTAGCCTCCTGCATGGTTTTCGGTTTCGATGCCACAACACTTCCCTGAATCATGTCGGGCAACCCACCGACATACCTTTCAACCTTGTCTGATTCTTCAGGAAACATTCTAACACACAGTAGTGCTAGTTCTTGGAATCGTTGATTGTACCCTGTCACATCGGTACCTTTCACTTTTAAATTCCATAACTCAACCTCGAGCTTCTTCATCTCATTCCTCGGACAGTACTTGTCAGTCATTTTCTTTCTCAGATCTGTCCACGTCATTGCATACGCAACATCCTGACCAACAATCCTAACGTGGGAGTTCCACCACGTCAAAGCACCTGCGAGAAGTGTACAAGTGGAAAACTTGATCTGATTATCCACCGAGCAGTTGCTTATGCGAAACACAGTCTCCATCCTTTCAAACCATTGAGTTAATTCAACAACTCCCTTAGTGCCTTTGAAATACAGAGGTTGGCACTTCATGAAGTCTTGATAGGTGCACTCTCGAGCAACGCGTTCAGTCCTCCTGACACCCGTTCCCGAGGTATGGCTGTCATCGCCATTCCTAGTTGCATCACGTGCTGCCAGTGCAGCAGTGACACCTTGATCAATCATTGCCTGAAGTTGGGCATTGGTGACAGATGTGGTAGTAGTTGTTGTTTCTGGGGCTGGTCTAGCCCTCGTGGTTCTTTTCGGTGCCATTTTCTTCAATCACAAAAAGTATAACACTCGTTAGATTTCATAAAATCTTAACCATGACATAATATATACACAATAAATAAAACAAGATCACATCCCATAGTGAAATAAACATATCTGAACTGATTTCAACACTGGTATTCTCTTTGGTGCCATTTTCTTTAAATCACAAGAAAACATAATACCCGTTAGATTTCATAAAATCATAACTATGACATAACATATACACATTAAATAAAACGAGATCACATCACACAGTGAAATGTACAACTGTTATTGAAATTATTCGTGGTATAACCAAATCGACATTCATTTATAATAAATTCGATTTCATAGATAACGTAATCCGTCCATTTCATATATAACTTGGAAAAACATACATGTTCGGTTCAGATACAAGATGATTACTACACTTAGGTTACAAGACAAAAGAAACAACCTAAAGCCATACTAGCCGGGATATACCCGTAACACTTAGTATGCTGTACAAGGTAGATAATACCTGAACAAAAGACCTATACTGGGTAGCTAAACAAAACAAAAGATCTATACAGTCTGCTAGCTGGGAATAACCCATAATACTTAACAGGCTGCATAGCATAGCTACAACATAACCAAATCTAGGAACTGCTACCAGCCTCTCCTGGTGCATCAGGCTGTGCCGGACCTTTTGCGGGTCCATGCTGCCTCTGAAACTCGACCATCTGTGTCTGTAGTCCTTTCAGCAACCTCAATGTCTTAGTCAACTGAACCTGTCTCTTGTGGTCTGATGCCAACAACTCTGAAATCACCCTCTGTCTCCTGTGATCTGCTGACTGTAACTCTGAAATCAATGCACTCTGCGCCACTACCGTAGTACGTAATGACATAACATCTGAACGTGCAT
The DNA here is from genome assembly GCA_026074375.1 of Tanacetum coccineum. Taxonomy (NCBI): domain Eukaryota; kingdom Viridiplantae; phylum Streptophyta; class Magnoliopsida; order Asterales; family Asteraceae; genus Tanacetum; species Tanacetum coccineum. The sequence continues at coordinate 1,552 of BQNB010127875.1, read as the reverse complement.
AGTCGCTAGCATCCATGGATAGTCCCCAAGCCTCACGAGCCATCTTAGCCTCTCTCTCTATCATTACTGCTAAACGACGATGAACAGGCCTATCCCTATACAACAAGTTGACTCGGCCTCTCAGTTAAGACCGGTCATCTCGAGCATCCTCCATAATACCATACATGATGGTAGTCTCCTGCTCAACAATGGTAGAAAGATCAGTAACCCTCTGATTGACCCCCTCTAGGGTGGTCGGTGCAATCTCATCGATGGCTCCTACCAGATCATCCCATGTATCCGTAATGCCATAGTCTAACTCCCTAGACATCGGATGTCCAGGAGCGACATCTACCATATCGATGAATCCATAAAGGTCCTCCCTCGCTATGGAATAAGGGTCGTCCCTCGCTATGGCAGGTCTATCCTGCCTAGCAGCACCGGCTGCTGAACTCTCCCCGACCTCATGACTAGGGGTGGGAGAAGCAAAACGCACCCTCTTCCAAAGCGGTAAACAACTCTCGGGAATCTCAATATGAGTAGGGCTATTGGGTGGTGGTGATGGTATAGGTAATGGAGATGATAGTGGAGTAAGTGGTGATGGTGGTGGGGTGGTTAAGGCAAGAAGTCTCTCGACCTCTTCCCTAGGAGGAAGTGATATGGATGGCTCATCCCGGATAGATATCCTGGCAGTCATACGGTGTACAGGTGGGACAGAGTCGGCCGGAGCTGGGTGCTCCTCCTCCTCCTCCTCATCCTCGTCCTCGTCCTCATCCTCATCATCATCATCATCCCCATCAGCAGGGTAGTCAGCTGGATCCTCCTCGGGATCCTCATCGTCCTCCTCCGGCTCCTCCTCCGGATCAGACTCAGGAACATATCCTGGTGAATCTGCAGTGGGTGAGGCAGCAGCAGGTAGTGGCTGCTCCTCGGCCGGGAGTATCTCATCCTCCTGTGGCATGTACTCAGGGTACATCGGCTCAGGAACAAAGTCCAGTGGGGGAGGTGACTGCGGCTCCTCGGGGCCAGGTATGTAGTCAGGCGATGGTGGAACCTCATAAGCAGCCATTATGTAAGCATATGGGTCCTCTGGCATAATGGGTGGTCCATCGACTCCTGGTGAACCAATGTCTGACCCATCCTCAAATGGACTGGACACTGCCGTGTAGGTGACCGTGGAATCTTCCGAATCTGACATAACCGTATCTGAAACTCCAACATAACTTATATTAGTATTTAATATAAGACTCTTATAGTAATATACATTTATATCATAGCATGTATATCAATCATGAATATCAATCATGCATGCATCTAGCCTAGCCGACTAATGCATAATTTGTGTATGTATGTACCGTAAATGTATGCATGTATGTCCCGTGAAAAACCCCTTTTGTATATAAGCAATGTTTGAAAACAGTTGTAGTCCAGCAAAAACATTTTGACCTGGTTCTCCATAACCTTGGCTCTTGATACCAATATGTAACACCCCCAAAATGGCTAGCAGCGGAATAAGGGTCCGGGGCATGTCACATCTTAGATCAATAACACAAGATATATATAGAACGACCAT
>BQNB010127874.1:0-19369 GCA_026074375.1 Tanacetum coccineum | reverse complement strand
AAGTTTTTATTGTTCACAACTTTTTTACATTCATCGGCCCAAAAAAAAAGATATCGAACCGTCCCAAAAAAAGAAAATACTCGGGAAAAAATTAACCTGTCCCAACGCAATTTTTTTTTCCCGAATCATACAAAAAAAGAAAATATCCGGGAAAAAATTAGCAAAAAAAAAAACCCCCGAAACGAAAAAAAGTTATTCGGAAAAAAATTAGCCCCGTCGCAACGCGCGGGTTCTTTTTCTTGTTAAATTCAAGAACTAATTATTTTGGTTATAGCCTTGATGCTTACTTACACTTCAAATTCACACGGTTACAGTTTGAAATATCATTTATAGTAAATGATTATGTTCCTACAATTCTTTATAATCTTCTTAATGACAAATCATGAAATCATTCGATCATACGGTGAGAATAAGACATTTGTAACTAGGTAGATTGGTAAAAAGATAAATCCTTTTTTTATAATTTATGGTCGTTTTTACTACGTGTGATTTTGAAAAAAAGAATAAGCTGGTACACCCGTGTATTACACAGGTTTTAAACTAGTACAGTATATAAAAGTTGCAGCATTTTGAAATCTTACTCATTCACAATATTTTATGTTATCTCACCATATTCAATTGTATTTGATATAAATATATTTCATTCGATATGTTTAATTGTTTAAGCATCATATCATGTTGAAAACGATGATGTCCATAACTATAACTAGAAGAATAAAAGAAAGTAAAGTTATGGAAAGAGTAAAAAAGGCAGCAATCAATATTTATTAATTAAGGTATAATTAATTATTATTTAGTTGTTAAGGGTCTCACTTAATCTACGTCAATTACGAGGAACACACTTGACTAGATTTATTTAAATATATTTTAGTGAAACAAAAAACTGAAAAATAAAAAGTCAAAAAACATTGTTCATTGATGTATTTAGGGAATAAAATTAGCCACCTGGTAGCCTTCTGGAACGTGTAGGGCCCAGAAATATAAAAGCTTATTGAACTTCATGTAGTTGACTCATGTTTTGGAACATGTTGCTAAAACTTGACTTATTTTGAAGAATCGATTATAAACCCTTTAACTTTGATGACACGTAACATTTAAGTGTGATACAGTGGCAAAAGAGTTTGTGGTTTTAAATTAAATTTCTGCTAGGTACAAACCAAGGCCGTTTCATGAATTTTGATGGCCCCCTGCAATAACCAGTAATGGGCCTTTGAAGCAACGGTGTAAAAATGCGTTCGTTCCATTTTGTCACATAATTGTTTGTCTTTTATTATACAGCATACACATGCTATACGCTTGCATACATTAGATGCATGTATAAATTATTTAGTTATGCAAGTATTATAAACAAGTACACCTAGAAAAAGATTATGAGCTTTCCAAAAGTATTAGAGCGTTAGGTGTAGTAACGCCGGCAACGACGTTGGCCGGTGTCACTACACCGTTGTCCGGCGTTGCCTAACGGCGTTGGGTCCGGCGTTGGCCGGCCAACGCGCGTTGGTTTTTTTTTTATAAAAAAAAATAAATTATTTTACCCCCTTGAAACGCTTTGTTTATATTTTACCCTTTCCCCTCTAATTTTGAAAAGTTTCATTTTACCCTCTAACGGCTAGTTTTTTTTTTTTTTTTTAAATTTAAAATTTTTTCAATTTACCTCCTAAAACGGCAGAATTTTAAAAAAAAAAAATTCATTTTATCCCCCTCACTCAACTCACTATATATGCAACACATTACCAAATACAAATTCACATACAAATTCACCACTCTTCAAATACAAATATACATCTTTTTAGCAATAAAAAAAATGTCCGAATTTCTCAACAACGGTTTTATGAATCTCCTCACCGGGTCGATGACGCCGGAACAATTTCAACAATACCAACAAGAACAACAACAAACTTTTTTCAAGAAGCAAAAACAATTAATCAAAAACAAAATGAGAAATGATTTGGGCGACGAGGACGACGAAGACAAAGACGAGTAGTTTTTTTTCGTAATGTTTATTTATTTATTTCGTAACATTTTTTTTTATTTCGTAATGTTTTTTTTTTAATTTCGTAATGTGTTTTTTTATGTAATTTGTATGTTTAATTATAAATGAAATGGTTAGTTTGTTAAAATAATGAAATAATTGTTTAGGGGGTTTTATAAAAATAAAGAGGTGAGTGGTGTCATTTGATGTTATGATTAAAAGAGTGATGTTGGTGTTGGTGTTATGCTGATGTGGCGCTGACATGACAGTCAAAAAATGATGTTATAGTGTTACTACACCTGAGGCTCATATCATATTTGTCATTAACGCACTCACATCCACATCGTCCAGTAAATAAAACCTAAGTAAGATATGTTTCAGTTTCTAGATAAAATAACATTTAGGATGAGGCCCCACTTGCATGGAACATGGCATACATACGTGGAACATGGTAACTTGTGACTTTCAGCATTCGCAAATAACTTTGTTTAATCAATTTAGTCTTCATTCTTCATATTTACTCGGACATAAAATGGGGCCCTAGAATAAGTGAGGCCTTGGACAAGCTCACCTATTGCACCTGCGTACAGTCGGCTCTGGTGCAAACAACCTTAAAGTAATCACGCCGATCTCCTAAAAAGTAAGAGAGAACTTTACATGGTTTGAATGGTATTATTTATTTCATGTATCAACTGTAATCGAAGTTGAATGGTATTATTATAGGCTACTAGTAGAAAATAAATGCATAATCTGATTTGTTATAATCAAATTTGAATGGTATTATTTATTTCAACTTAAGTAACATGTTTAGATTAGAGGAGTCTTTAGTTGTGTCCCTAAAATATATACACTGCATCTCAAGAGATGCACAATACTATGTACGAAGTCATTTACTAATCTCTTTCACGTTATCTTTCTCGTCTCACTCTGACCATCACCTCTAATAAAAATCTACCTGGTAAGTTAGGGTTTGGATTGTCAGTCTGTCCAATAAAAGTACCATTTCCTACTAGTTTGTTTAGCCATGGGTCATCTGTGGCTATCCTAGGTATATTTACATTACCCTCATTTTTATGTTCAGAATGCTCAACCACATGAGCTACATCATCTAATGGAACATTTGTCTCACCATCTAAGGCCGAGTCTACATGACCAACAGGTTTCTTAGGATGTAGGTCCTCATGAATCATTTTCATAATGTCATAGCCATTGTGCTTTGTGAACAAGTCAATCTTAAGGTTGTTTCCATAACAAGCTTTCACAAACTGACCAAGATCCTCATCATTTTTTAGCAATTTCAAAGCAGTGATTGGATCACTAGGGACTTTGTAATACATACTAGCTGGAGTGACAAGAACTAACCTTCTAATGGTAGAAAAAAAATCCTTGAAAGACATACCATCGAAGCTAACATCATCAATGACCCTACTATCAAAATGAACATACTCTAATGGGTTAACCTGAAATAGGCCATCATGACAAAGGTTGACAGTAAACGGCAACGACACCACCATATTTCACCTGTTAAAAAACAAATCAAAAATTTATGGTAACAAAAATTGGGGGTTTTGCAACACATCAGTAAATCTATACATTGCCAATCATAATTTACCTTAAACAAACTGATAATTAGGTTAATGGTTAATGATCATAATTAGGGTTTGATGAAAGTAAAATTCAGCGAACACTTTTTTGGTAGGAAGTAGTCTAACGGTATAAAGTCGGTTTTATAAAAATATGGGTTAGTGGAATGCACAAGTGTGATAAGAAACGTCTTAATGACGTGGTATGTAAATTAGTGACGTGATAAATGGAAAAGTCAACATGACCGGTCAAACCGGTAACAACATGAAATAACCGGCTACTAGGGGTTTTGGTGGTTAACAATGATATTATAAATAGTACATGATTCATAATGAGACACTGAAAATAATATGTTATTCATAAATGGTGTTTATCCTTTAAAAAAATTCAAAAATATATATTAAACTTCAAAAAAGTATACATAATCAGGTTTGTTTACGTATACTAGAGTCAACAATATATACTAGAGCCAAACAATTTACTAGTTTATATATACTAGTAAACAATTTACTAGGTTTGTTTATATATACTAGTTTTAATTAAGGGTGGCAATTTCTAACCTGACCTAAAACCGACACGAAAATTAATAGGTTCGGGTTAAGTTTAAATAGATTTCGAGTCGGTTTTGAGTCAGCCCATCTAACCCGTTTATTAAAAGGTCAGGTTTGGGTTGGGAATAAATTAATCGGGTCGACCCGCCTACCCGTTTAAGATTTTTTATTTAAATTAAAAATTATATATATTCTATTATACGGGTTAAATGGGTTAAACGGGTCGACCCACATACCTATTTAACTTGTTTAACCCGTGTAACGTGCACCTAAGTCGTGATTTTCTTCTTCAACATCGTTAGAAATGACAGGAAATTGAGTTTCGGGTGTTGTTTGTGAGTAACTAGGTGATGGTGCATCTTGATCAACAAGTTGTTGAGGAAGGTGAATCGGTTGATACAGCGGGTTCTGGAGCTACTACTTCAGCAATAGGAGCAATGACTTTAGGGGCTGGGTGATCAACACTTGATGGAGGATCGAGTAATTCATCAAACAGTGGTTGAAACAAATATCCTAGTCAGTTCTTGAAGGTGTACAAACAGTGTTGAAGGTTTGGCACGAGTTCTGAACTGATTGTTGCAGGAGTCATTTCATGAATTGCGGGTCCTGAACTGCTGTGTTCAGAAGCCATAGCTGTCAGCTCATCAAAATCTACATGAATTGTTTCGATGATTTTCTGGTACGTCGGTTGTAAATTCGAAATGCTTTCTTTGTGGGTGCATAGCCAATGAAAATACCAATATCAGCTTTTGGTTGTAACTTTCCCAAGTTCTCGCCATCGTTTGTCGGATAACAAAGTGCACCAAATACGTGAAAAATATGATAAGTCGGGAAGTTTGTCATGTAAAAGCTCATATGGTGTTTTGCCGTGACGAAGACGTATGATGGAACAATTTTGGGTATAACATGCGATAACAACTGATTAAGATCTTACTTTAAATAATCGTTAATGACAAGTAATTCGTTGATGATGAACTCTCATTATTCGAGGATGATAATGATGAACACTCATTAAACAGTGGTCATCGGCAGATAATAGTGAGGAAGGTGGTGTTGAACGATGGAGAAGGTGGCGATGAAAGGAGGAGGTGGTGGTGAAGGCTGGGAAAGCTTATGGTGAAAGATGGGTTATGTGAAAGATGAGTTGTGGAGAAGACGAGAGGAGAAGAGGGAAAAGGCGGGAGGGGGGACTAATTAATGATGAATATATCCCGTAAGTATTAAAATTAATGGCGGACTAATTGAGACACGTGGCGGACTGTAGTTCCTTCCTATCCTTTTTATTATAAAATCTTTTTTATTTTACCCTAACTTTATATATACACACACACACACACACACACACACACAAGAAGAGATACCAGCACTGGAACAGCCTGCGAATGAGAACCGACAGCAGTAAATGCATTTCTACGTGTATCTATCAACTCTAGTAACTGCTTCAAGTTATACTCGTTGTCTTGTGCAGATAATGAAATTTGCTGCAATTGCTCAATGCATTGTGCAACACTTGCTAATGTACCATCCGGGTCTTCCATGTTACAGCCCCCTCTGCAGAAAGAGAAGAGAACATTTAGAATATATACAAGATGATTATCCTGGAATTACAACAAATTCAGATAATATGCCTACCATAGAAAATTCAAAATAAAAAGGCAGGCACGGGAAGACGCATCAAACAGGTATGAAACTAGTGCATCATAGTACGAAACTAGTGCATCACAGTTATAAAATACCATGTAGACATTTTATCGAACACCTGGTGTGCAGGTTTCATATAGACGTTTTTTCATCTAGTTTTTTTCACAAACACATACTGAATGAAAGTTTATATCAACTAAATACACTATCAATCAACACAGACATATCAACTAATTACAAATTCAAATTAACATAAAGTAAACTTAGCAAAAAGTTAAAAAATAATTGATTAAGATCTTACTTTAATTAATCGTTAATGACAAGTAATTCGTTGATGATGAACTCTCATTATTCGAGGATGATAATGATGAACACTCATTAAACGGTGGTCATCGGCAGATAATAGTGAGGAAGGTGGTGTTGAACGATGGAGAAGGTGGCGATGAAAGGGGGAGGTGGTGGTGAAGGCTGGGAAAGCTTATGGTGAAAGATGGGTTATGTGAAAGATGAGTTGTGGAGAAGACGAGAGGAGAAGTGGGAAAAGGCGGGAGGGGGGACTAATTAATGACGAATATACCCCGTAAGTATTAAAATTAAGGGCGGACTAATTGGGACACGTGGCGGGCTGTGGTTCCTTCCTATCCTTTTTATTATAACATCTTTTTTATTTTACCCTAACTTTATATACACACACACACACACACACACATACATACATATATATATATATATATATGTATATATGTATATATGTATATGTGTATATGTATATATGTATATGTGTATATGTATATATGTATATGTGTATATGTATAAGACTTGTTATATGTATTTGTTTTATATGTATTATGTTTTATGTATTATGCTATAACTTTAATGTAATATTGTTTATATGTATATATGTATTTTATGTTTATGTATATTTGCATCATTTTTATTATATATACACATATATATGTATTATACACACATATATTCTATATACACACACAATATATATATATACACACTCATATTTATATATATATATACATAAACACCAATTTTAATATATATTTATATATACACACTTTTAATATATACACACAATTATATATTATATTATATATATATATAATATAAATTATATATAATATATATATACACACAAAAAACCCCCCATATTTTATATAACAACTACACATATTATATATATATATATATATATATATATTTTATAAGTATATATAATAAATTTATTTATATATACACATATATATATATATAACATACACAACAATAGATATAATATTAATATATATATAGTATATTTAAATATAATAAGCTTCGCGCTATCCCTCTCCTCCTCTCCTTTGTGAGTTTTTCTTTCGAAGAGCTACCGTGAAGCTTGCTGATTATTAGGTTTAAGTTGTCTTATCTTGTTTTGTCCGTTTGTAAAATATGTTGTTTAAAAAATTCGAAAAACCAAAAATAATCTTCTTTTTCTTCGTATCATTTAATTCTTTTCTTATCCCTCTATATGTTTAATTCTTATGACGGCATTCGATTATCGTTTGAATCCTCTTTACGCGATTAAAGAATGCTCGTCTTGTGGAGCTTTGTACACTTCAGACTATTGTTGTTCTAAAGAGGGTATCATAGACAAGATCATTCGTGAACTACCCTCTCATAATTGTGCAAGGTGTGGAACCCCGGTTGATGGTCCGTAATGTCTTGGATGTGCTCTTTTACGGAAGAAATTTAAGGAAGATTTGTTTACATATTGTGTTGAAAATGAATTTTTCAAAGACCTTCAAGTTACTTCCAAGTCATCCGATGAAAATACCAACGTTGTTAATGCTCCTCAAGAGCCATTCGTTGTCAAACAGGACCCCGGTAAAAATTCTTCCCCAAGTCCTCCACAAATTGACCATTGTTGTCACGAGTGCGGTGATTCGTTAGATGGAATCTTTTGTAGATAATGCACTTGCAAGTCTTGTGGGAAAGGTGCTCATTACGGTTATAATTATCCTCTGAAAGTTCCAATTATCTCTAATCCGAAACCTTGCAACAATCAAACCATTGGTGAGCCCCTACAAAACTTGCAAAGTTTGCAACAACAATGTCTTCTTGGTACATGCCAAAAATGTGGTTGTAATGAATACAATGGAGTTTGTTTTTATTGTACAATTGGAAATAGAACACCAAACAATTTTTCAACTCCATATTCTTCTAATGATTCTCAAAATTTTTCCAACCACCCCACACACTATGAACCAATCTTGTGTGAATTTTGCGGGAATGATGCTCGTTATGGTTACTATTATACACCGCAAGACTATGATGAGTTCCCACAAACTTTACAGATGATTTCAACCATTATGGTTTTGTTTACCTGATGAAACATAAACATGAGGTGTTTGAAACATTTAAGGTCTTTCAAAATGAGGTTGAAAATTAACTCAGTAAAAAGATAAAGGCTATTCGATCCGACCAAGGAGGAGAATACCCGAGTCATGATTTGTTAATCATATGAAAAGTTATGGTATCGTATCCTAACTAACTCCACCTTATACACCACAACATAAAGGGGTGTCTGAGAGGAGGAATCAGACTTTACTTTATATTGTTCGATCCATGATGAATCTAACAACTCTGCCAAAATCCTTTTGGGGACATGCTCTTAAGACTGATGCTCGCATTCTAAATATGGATCCAACTAAGAAGGTTGATAGGACGCCTTATGAAATATGACATGGTAAATCTCCCAAGTTGTCCTACCTAAGGGTTTGGGGTTGTGAGGCACTCATAAAGCAAGACACGCCTGAAAAAATTGATTCCAGATCCACTAAGTGTATCTTTGTAGGTTACCCTAAGGAAATGATGGGTTACTACTTTAACTATCCACATGAGAACAAGATCTTCGTCTCTCAAAACACTGAGTTCTTTGAAAATAGTTTCATGGTGCAAGAATCGAGTGAGAGTCATGGACTTCTTGAATAGAGTGGGAGTAAGAAAGGGATTAATTTAAATCAAGAGGAAGATACACAGCCTTCTGAAAATACTAGAAAGTTGAAGTTCCTATTCGTAGATCTGCAAAGATACCTCAAGCGCCAGATAGATATGGATACTATATTAACGTTGAGGAGTATGAATTAGAGGATCTTAATGAACCTCCTAATTATAAAGCTACATTAGAAAATCCTGAATCTAACAAATGGCTTGAAGCTATGAATACGAAAATGTAATCCATGAAAGATAATCAAGTCTGGATTCTGGTTGAGCTTCCTCCTAATGGTCGAACTGTTAGGAGTAAATGGCTTTTCAAGAAAAAGACTAACATGGTTAACAATGTACACACCTTTAAAGCTTATCTGGTAGCAAAAGGCTATACCCAAACCTACGGTGTAGATTATGGGGAAACCTTCTCGCTTGTTGCAGACATTAGAGCTATAAGGACTCTTTTAGCCATAGCCGTATTCTATGACTATGAGATTTGGCAAATAGATGTCAAGACAGCCTTTCTAAATGGTCACCTAAGCGAGGATGTATATATGGTGCAACCGGAAGGGTTTGTTGATCCAAACCATCCCATCAAAGTATGCAAACTTCAACGTTCCATTTATGGTTTGAAGCAAGCATCTAGAAGTTGGAACAAAAGGTTTGATGAGGAAATCAAGAAGATTGGTTTTACTCAGAATCCTGATGAGCCATGTATATATCTTAAAGCTAGTGGGAGTAATGTTGCATTCCTGGTTTTGTATGTCGATGACATATAACTCATGGGAAATAGCATTGAAATGCTGCAAGAAGTAAAATCTTGGCTTTGTAAGTTCTTTTCTATGAAAGACTTAGGAGAAGCTACATATATTCTTGGAATCAAGATCGTACGATTGATTGCTCTTAGTCAAAGTGCTTATCTAGAGAAAATTCTAAAGAATTTAGAATGGAAAACTCCAAGAAGGGGTATACTCCAATGATGGAAAAGCCTGACTATAGAAAGTCACAGGGTGCAAAAACACCAACTAAGGTAGAACGTATGTAGAGAGTTCCATATGCTTCGGCTATAGGTTCAAAATTGTATGCGGTTAGATGCACTAGACCTGATGTTGCCTTTACGTAAAATTTGTGTAGTCGTTTTCAGCAAAATCTTGGTGAGCTTCACTGAACTATTGTGAAAACCATTCTTAAGTATTTGAGGAATACTAAAGATATGGTTCTTGTATATGGGGCTAAACATGAAGATAAGCTGAAAGTATCTTGTTATGCTGATGCAAGTTTTCAAACTGACAAGGATGATACAAAATCTCAGACGGGATATGTGTTCGTACTTAATGGTGGAGCTATGGACTGGAAGAGTGCCAAGCAAAGCACTACTGCTATATCTTCTATAGAAGCTGAGTATATTGCTGCAACTAAAACATCAATGGAAGCTGTCTGAATGAGGAAATTTATTAATGGACTTGGAGATGTCATTCCATCGAATAAAAGACCTATGGAGATGCTATGCGACAATAAGCCTACATTAGCCATCACCGAAGATCCTGGAATAAAGGGAGCCAGACATTTTCAAAGGAAATATCACTACATTCGTGAAGTAATTCAACGAGGTGAAATTTTCCTTAATAAAGTTCACACAGATGACAACGTAGCTGATCCGTTTATAAAACAAATGCCACTCAATAAGCACTTTGAGCATGCTATGGCGATTAGGATTATTCCTACTAGTAGTCTCATGTAAATCTGTGATGTATTAGTTAGTATTTGGATAAGGGATGTTAAACGATTGTTATTTTTGGTTTGAATGAATTAATATACGTGGTATCTTGTTTTCATTTGTTATAACAATTGTGTCCTATATTTGCATTTTTAAATCCCTGAATGACTTGTCGCATTCTAAAAAATATGTCAATTACTAGTTAACGATATGCGAATATTGTTTATTTAAGGTAAATGTGAGTGACTGGTTGTATTTCAAAAAATACATAAAGATGTTTTCTGCCAGCTTCGCATGTTATTCAATGTAGTTGAATATTGGATCCCCGCCGTATGATAATCACTTTATGGATCGGCGTCATTGGTGCATTACACACATGGTGAAAGTTATGTTTATCCTTATACTTGAGATGCAAGCAGGTTTTGCATGTATGGATAAAATTTCTTGATTATATGCCTATCACTAATATGTTAAAAGATAGTTATAAGGGCTATTTTTAGAAGTGTTTTTGAAGTACATAACAGATACTTGTAGTCAAAATAGAATTTGTTCCTCCAAGTGTTTGGGAGTAAGATACTTATTGGGCCACTCATTAGTTTGATCAGATATTTGCATGGCCATGCCCAACATGTAGTTAAGATGATTCTTTTTACAGTTGGTGATATGAATCAGAACAGATGCGAGAAACGGAATCGTTAAAATATGGAATGACTACTAATCCATATCTAATTTTAACCTGTATCTGAAACAAAGGGATAGGACTAACCGAATCCATAGAAGGCTGAGTTATTTTTCCTAAAACTTCGTAGAGGTTACTTCCTTTTAGTAACTTGAAGTGATTTTTGGTGAAGCACGTATATTACACACGTGCATGTACTTCAAGATCCTCGTTCTTCACTAGCTTGACTGCTAACGGTGTCTTTCCTTATTTAGGTTTTATATGTTAATTATTTGAACTATATGAATCAATCTGCTGCGTAGCTCGTAGAATATTAATTGTAATATTATTGTTATTAAGATGACAATTTCCAACAAGTTTTGTGTTGCTAGTGGAGAGAAATAGAAGGCAAATGCTGATCTATTATGTAAGTCGATCGCTACAAGGCGCAGAAGTGAACTACGCTCTGATGGAAAAACTAGCCCCAACGTTGGTACATGCTGCTAGAAGGCCGAGGAGGTATTTCTAAGGCCATATAATCAAGGTCATAACGGAAAAGCCCATAAATAAGATGTTGAATAGCCCGGAGGCATCAGGAAGGCTAGCCAAGTGGGCAGTTGAGTTGGGAGCCTACGGCATAACCTATGCTCCGAGGAACACGATCAAGGGTCAAGTCTTGGTCGATTTCCTAATAGACATGATGGCAAGAATCGATTCCTCCAATAAAGGAATTCCTAACCTAAAGGTAACCTCAGACCCAAAAGAGGTTCTGGAATCATCAAAAGGCAAAGCGGAGCAAGCAAGCCCTGACGGAGCATCTAGCGACCATGGATTCGGGGTAGGAGTCATTTTGATAGACCCCGAGGGTATAGAATATTCCTATGAATATACTATCCCTATGCCCTTCGGACTAAATCGTTAGCAACTCAACTCAAATAAGATGCCAGATTTACAACATCCATGTTAGCATGGTTAATGAAAAGCAACAGCAGACGAGAAGAAGATAACATGTAAGTAAAGAACTCTAAATTGGATGGATCGGCCAGTCAAAGGTTCTTACGGGCCCAAGCAGAAAAGTACAAAAGAGAAAATACTGGAAATAGTCAGATGCTTCCACAAATTCTAGATAAACCATATACAAAGAGAGCAAAATAAGAAAGCTGATGCACTAAGTAAACTAGCAACGGTCCGGTGTAAAGGGCTAACAAAAGGAGTCCTAGTAGAAGATCTCAACGAGTGGTCCGTTGATGTGGCTGAGGTGAACGTGATAGTCGAGGAAGAGGGAAGGACGTAGATGACTCCAATAAGGGATTACATAGAGAAGGAGGCCTTGCCGGACGACCCCATAGAGGCAAGAACGGTCAAAGAAAAAATAACCAACTATGTGATAAAGGATAGGATCTTGTATAGGAAATCATACATGGGTCCGCTCCTAGGCTGGATAGGTCCGTTGCAGGCATAATATGTAAATAGATAAATATACATGGGCTCCTGTGGAATGCACGACGGACCAAGGAAGGTAGTGCATACGGCAATAAATGCAAGGTATTTTTTGCCAAGCATGTACCGAGAGTCCAAGATGCAAACAACAAGATAAAAAGTTGTGACGCATGTCAAGCATTTGCTATGGTTCCAAGGTTACCAAAGGATGACATGATCTCAGTTACATCGAAGTGGCTTTTCAGTGTATGGAGGATGGACATTGTGGGTCCTCTTCCGGAAGCTCTAGGAAAGCTAAAGTACCTAATAGTCGCGGTGGACTACTTCACTAAGTGGCTGGAGGTTAAGCCAATGGCTAGCATAACAGGGAGGCAAGCCAACATTTTTGATTTTGACAATATTATGTGAAGGTTCGGAGTCCCGGCTATCATCATAACAGACAACGGAATTCGGTTGATCAATGAACTATTTAAGTCCTGGGCGGAAGGCTTGCAAATAAAACTTATCACAACGTCCGTATGCCACCCACAAGCAAACAGAGCGGTAGAACGGGACAACAGGAGCATTATGCAGCGGATCAAGACGAGGTTGCACCAAGAAAGAGCAGGCTGTGTAGAGGAACTACTAAACGAGCTATGGGCCCACAAGACGATACCTAAAACAAGCAACGGGGAAACCCTATTTAGTCTGGCATACTGCACCAAAGCAGTCTTACCGGCGAAAATAGGCATGCCTACAAGACGAACAGTATAAGCACTGCGGAAGAGAATGATGTGGAGCTAAGGCTGAACCTATACCTCTTAGACGAGCGAAGAGAGATTGCAATGATAAAGGAGGCTAGATGAATACAAGAAGTGGAAAAGTACTACAACCAGAGGGTGCGTCATAGACAATTTAGGACAAGAGAGTTCGTCCTTAGGAAGAACAAAGTGTCAAAAGCATAGAACACAAGAAAGCATGGACCAAAGTAGGAAGGACCGTATGAAGTCATTGAAGCATACATCACATGAGCTTACAAGCTCAGGACCATGGACAGGGCAGAAGTATCAAGAACATGACATTCAAGCAATCTACAAAAATAATACATGTAATAGGAAATATAGGGGAAAATAGGGAAGTATGTTACTAAACCCTTCGAACAAGTAAGTCGTGAAAAACTTGCCTCGCAAGTAACACAACTAATGTATGAATTTTTCCTATTATGAAAAGAATGAACTTTTGTTATATCACAATAGTGTGCATAAATAACACAGTATCAAATGGCTCACTACCTTCGGACAAAAGACACGATATAGGAAATCCATTATAAGGGCGAAAGGAAAGGCAACAATTGAATTCCCCCACAGGAAGGAAGGAGCACAAGTCTCCCCTCTCCTCGTAATATGCTCTCTGATGAATAGCTACATCAGATGGAGATAAAAGTACAAATAACACGTGAAATGCTTAAAAACGTTCAAACAAAAATTGTCTAAGTATGTATGCTTAATATGCAAAGAGTTAGCTAATACTCTGCATCGATACAAATACCTTTGTCGTGGCTTAAGAAACAAACAAATACGAAGGACAAGCATGAACATAGCATTCAGAAGGAGCAAGTTGGTATATACATAAACAGCAACACAACGGGAATACAAAAACGAAGTACAGTAAGAAATAATAAAAGCACACATCCATTAAAGTGGCTCGGGGAAGCCAAGGCACATGGGGTGGCGCAAACAAAGCACCATGCAAAAACACAAGATGATGTTCGAATCATTACAACACAAAATAATGTTAATTGTTTAAATAGCTACAGATTACAAGCATTAAAATCACTTATTTTATGAAACTAAACCAATGAGGAGGAAACATCAGGAACAGACCTTGCTAATCGGACTCCTTCCGACCGGAGGTCCAGCCAAAGGTTTCACCAGCAGGGAAAAACATGGCAAGAACAGAAGTAGGTACAACCAAACGAACAATCTTATCTGGTTGAACATTAACCACCTCCGAAAGAGCACCTTCAGTCGCCTTGGCTATCTTGACAAGAAAAGGGAAGCTAATAAAAGGAAGAGCAGCAACAGCTTTGTTAAACTCAACTTTGGCACCAAGGAAAAAGTTAGAAACGTTCTGAGAAGCCTGTTCAAATTTAGCATCGGTGCGCCCCATGCGCAATCCCCTCTCCACCATGGAGGTAATGCTAAAGGTCAAAATACGAGCAAGAGTGGCAATGAACTCGTCACTAGATAGTAACTTACAAACAAGACAGTCAACACCAGAACTAACAAAGCGAGTAACTTTAGGTCATGAAAGCGATGCTCGACAGCCGCAGCAGCATCTCTATACTCTTGTGACTTCAACCTTTCAAGGGCCAGGTCATTCTGAAGATCCTTCACAACAAGCTCCTAATCAGATAACTTTGCATCGATACGAGTCAGCTCGTCCGATAATCTAGCAGTAGCAGCTTCAGCCTTGACAAGCTGACCCTTCCACTTCCTAACCTTCTCAGACGATATTCATTAAAAGAACGCAAATCCTTATTTTCCTGATCTAAAACATGCCAGTCTTGCTGAACCTTCTCGTACTTCTCCTCTAAGTTGGAAATTTTAGAGCAAAGTTCAAAAACATAACCCACTTTACGTTTAACCTTCTCTTGCAAGTGATTATTAGAAGCAGCAAGAGCAGCATAACGAGAGTTCATTTTTGTGCCATGGGAGACAAGAAGAGCAGTAAGAACGTTCATCTGGTTAGACAGTTGTAGCGGAGATAAGGATTTAGTCCTTTTAAGCTATGCAAGAGTAATGGTCCGGTCCAGAGCTCTTCTGCAAACATCAGGGTCCTTAAATATTTCTTTGCACAAAATGTTAGCCTTCAAAGCATGAGACTCATCCCACTCTTGCCTAGTATATTCAGGAGAATCACTACCCTTACCATCGGCAAATGGATAAGGTATGACATAAGGTCCAGGAGCAAGAGGGAACAAAGTGAGGTCAATTTCTTCGCCAAGGAAGGCATTAGCAAAGTCATCCTTCAAAATATGGTCATACTCTTGATCACGAGCAAGAGCACCCTGGGCCAACGCATCCATAGGATCTAATTGATGACGGATGACCTCTGCCCCAGCCTTTCCAACATAACCAATAACAGCAACACCTAGGCAAAGGAAGACAAAAAGTCACATGACAACAAAGACAAGGACAAAAAGAAAGGAAAGACACAAAAATATTTAAATAAGCAAAACATACCTTTTCGAACATCGACATGACCAGAAGAAGAAGCACGAGCAGCATCAGACATGCCAACATGCGATGGATCGAAGAGGTCAACATGAGATAGGGAGGGGGCGAACCAAGCCTTTTACCAAGTCGCAAAGGGGGAGTAGAATCATCCCCAAAAGAGGTGCCTTCATCTTTATCCAAAGTATCTTCAAGAATGGTGCAATAATTACTCTCAGAAAGGTCATTAGCTTCAGTATCCTCAGCTCGCTCCATGGCCGGGGCACTAGACCCAGCGTCCGAAGCTTTCCTTCTCAACCTTCTTTTTCTCCTTGGCTGATCTGGTTCGGAAGGACCCAGTGAAGAAGTAGGTTCTTTTTGCTTGACCGGAGCTTTGGATTTTTTAGCAAGTTTGGGGTTAGGCTGGCCAGCAGCAACCTTATCCGAAGTAGGGAGAGGAATAGGAGTACCCTTGGCAGCAGCAACAGTGGTATGATTATGAACGCATTGGAAGATGGAATTAGTGAACTTATGAGGCTCCTCAACAACCTTGGCATTCTCCCAAGTGGGAAGATTCATAAAATCGTATATGCTCATCTTTGCATCAAAGAAAGTGAAGGTTAAAGGTAAAAAAAGTAAAATTGACCCCCGACCTACCATAATTATCATCCTTCCTCCTAAACACCAAATCACACTTCCGGTTAAACCAGACAAAGCTAATCCCTGACCGAAAGAGAACCGATTCATTAATCTTACGAAGCCTGATAAGGTGAGCACACAACTACGCCACATCATTCCGATCGTAACAGTCAGTGGGTAAATCAACAAAAACGCAAGAATGTGAGTGCCTCTAGGTTAAATAATCAGGAATGGCCCTACGGTCTATAAGAAAGAATTTTTTCTTCCATTTTTCATACTTGAAGGACCTTCATCCATGCAAACATCCTCCGTATTCCTACGCTTAGCAAAGGAAAACATGTCGCCTTGCTTACACAAAATTTGGAAGACCCGGAATAAGGCGACGGTAGAAGTAATGCCTAAATCACGACAAACTGTCTCAAACGAAACAACTTTACTTAAGCCTAGGGGGATTAGTTGGGAGATATGAACCTTAAAGTACTTCAGAATGGAGAGCAGAAGTATGAAAAAGGGGATACGAAGCCTAGAGAAATGAATGGACTGAGTATGAATACCTATGGCATCATTAGGAGATGGTCCATAGTAAGGCCAGGTTCAGGTAATCGGGGGTGAAGATCTAAGGGAATACGATAAGTTTTAACTAGGATCCCTAAATCGGCTTCGGTAAGATCAGAAACATGGGCATTCGTATCATATTTAGACAAGGCGGGAAAATAGGAGAAAAAAGAGAGATAAAATACCCAGTCCGGACTTATTGTGTAACAGAAAGCAAACGCGCAAAAACTTCAAAAAGAGAAAACGTGTGGAGCGGTGTAGGTGAAAACGGTGAAAAGTGAAATGTAAAAATGGAGGATACTATTTATAGGGGCTCCGAGGAAACCAACTGTCGCAATGTAAGCATGACATAGGCCTTGCAAAGCCCAAAGGGAAGACTGCTAAGCAACTGACACGTCAGAACCCATAAGTGGCCAGGGACGCTCCATACAAAAAAAGAAGAAGAGAAGAAGGAAGAAGAAAAGAGAGGAAAAGATAAAGAATAATAAATGCTCTAAGAGGCATTAAATGCTTCTGATTTGAGAAAAAAGAATAGGAAGTCTAGCAATGGCAAGTAGACTTACCAATACTAGACTGGAGGGGACATGATGAGGTATAGTCTACACTGGAACCTCCGAAGGAGAAACATGGTCAACCACTCTTGCTAAACTAGCATGGTTTTAGCCAGACATGTACTCCGGAGAAGCTAATGTGTCGAAGGACATGTCAGGTTCGGAGTCACTAGTGCCGTGCCAGAGTATCAAAACCTAAAGGACAATCCGACAAGGTATTGTACCAAGTCTAGACCACTGTCCTTAGGCTGACATATAAACAACCAAGTTAGTGAGCAAAGAGGAAGTACCAACCCAACTAATGTCTCGCTGACCCTAGGCGAGAACCACCATTCTCGTATCATCAGGTACAACTCGAGTAGTATAAAGAGGGAAACCCATTCCCTCGAGACGAACCAACACACACACACTCCGGATCATACTTCTCTACTTACATTTTCTCTTCGTAATTATCTCACAACACCTGTACTTACTCTCACACCAGAGTTGGTCCCGGACTAAAATCCTTGGGCGAGCTAAGAATGTTCTTTCTTAATTTCAGCTAGGATACGAAAAAGCAACCTCCGAAGGGGCCAAGCTGAACCAACAATCACGAAGGTTAAGGCCCATTTACCAAGCCCAACAAGCTCATATGAATTTACCTTAACACCAAACACCCTAAACAATCATCACACCAACGTACCCAATTAGCCATTATTTTAATTTAGATCAACATTTTCACATATATAACTCAAATTGAGATTTTGCACTAGTTTTAACATTACTAGCATCAAAATCAAAACAACAATAATTAACAAACCCAATAATCAGACTAACCGAAAGGTCACGAGAATAAGAATAGTGAAATTTGGTTGTGAAGCTAAAGAATAAGTTTATGAAATATCTTGAAGACCATCATCCTTGTCATCCTCATCATCATCGGAATTAGTTTTATGGTCGTCAACCACACCTACAACAATGTTTATGATTAGAGTAATGCTAGAATCACATAAACTTTATTAAATAAAATCCAAAAGATGATGTGTCTTAATGATTATTGGCTTAAAATGTGAGATAATTTTAAAAGTAAGAGTGAGAATACCACATAATAACATGCCATGTCATTTTGTGAATTTTGTTTTGTAAAGTTTATTTGGTTCTAGACCTCATTGTGTGAAAATCATTTTGTAAAGTTTATGTGGTTATAGCATTTCTCTTATACTAAAGGGTGTGAAAATCTTTTTGAAAAACTCAAATTAATATAGTTTGCTTAAATTACCTCTAATTACGCCCTTAATATAACTTAAACTTGATTACTAAACTTGGCAACTTCATAAAAAAACTTGATCAATTCTAAACTTGTCAACTTTTAAAAAATGCTTACTATATTAATTTCAAAAACACACGCTTTGCATCAAGGGTCGAACCAGAATCACGATGCGCAAGTTACAATTATTTGTCGTTATACACTGTCGCTTTACGTGGATATTCGTCTAGTAATAAAAAAATACCCAATGCTTAAATAAAGTTTAGAATGAATAAACATGGTCTTGATTGGGATATAAAACACTAGCGGACTAGTAACATATCTTTTTTAGAAGTATAATATTCTCCTTCTCAAAGAAAACCCGAATGGTGATTTAAGGCGTCCCTCCTTTAAACTAGGGGTGTGTACGGTTTGATTTGGGTCAGTTTTTTGCTAAAACCGAAACCGAACCGAAATATCAGGTTTTTATAAAACACAAAACCGAAACCGTTCAGTTTTTGACGATTCGGTTTTTCCAGTTTATTATCGGTTTCGGTTCGGTTTTTTTATTTTTTCGGTTTTTCAACCGTTTATATTTTGGCATGGTCAATTTATACGAACAAACTTGTTTTACGTAGAAAATAAGTTATTCTTATTTACTTT
>BQNB010127873.1:0-10171 GCA_026074375.1 Tanacetum coccineum | reverse complement strand
GTTGCTGATGAAGATAATGAGAAGTTTTTGTTGAAGCTCAGGAACAGAATTGATAGGTATTATTGTTGCTTATTGTTATTATTGTTGTTATTGAATTCTTTAAATGCTTAGTTACTATTATAGTTACTTAATAATGTTGATTAATGTTACCATATCTACATTCCATCCGTTACTTTTCTAGGGAATATTCATATTCATTTAGTTTCTATAAAACATATAAAATAATTGAATCAATGCATGATAGTATTTTTATTTTATTTTTTTATTATGATGATGTTCATACCTCATGCACAGTATTGCAAATACATATTTTGCAAATCATAATTATAGTTTACATTTTTTTAGTTTAAATTAATTGTTTATTTTGAAAAATAGATAAAAAATTTAGATTAAGTTTACTATATCATCTGGTTATTATTACAAATTTAAAATAGTTATATATTAATTTGTTAATAGTAAAGTTGTCATTATGCAACAAAAAAAAGTAATAATAATGATTTTTTTTAAGGAAAAAATATATCTTAGTCAAAAACTCGTTTAGTCTGAATAATTTGGAGAAAAAAACTTCTTTTTTTATATTATCCATGTGAATATCCATAAAGTACTGAAAACATGAAAGCCTAATTTTCCTAGGTCAAAAAAGTTGAAAATTTATTATCTTTAATTTTTTATAGAAGGAAAAGAAATAAATTATATTATCAAAATCATAGAAGCAAATTTACAAAATGCAATTACGGAAACTTTAACAAATATTTTGTTTTTCATGTTCAAGAAAAGTATTTAAGATTATTTTGCTCTAGTATGACTGAAAGACTTGTAAGTGGTGGCGGACTTAAAACACTAAATCATCTGATGAATAATTGTTTCACATATTAATAGATTAAATAATATCTACGTAACACAAAATTTTAAGACCGAATTCAGTTTGAAAAAATCAGAAATTTTGACGAAAATTTTCACCATGCGACAAACATCCATCGGGTTTCCGTGAAGCCCGAAAACCCGTAGGTCCACCCTGCTTGTAAGTAATATTCAAAGAAGCCTAAAGAATTTGAGATGTTTACATGTGTATAAAATATTGATCAGCTTGATCTTTAATTTTCAATATAAAGTTTATAATAATACTGGCTATTATTTTAATTATTTAGGTAAGCTAGTTATCTAACTGTTAATTTCTATATAATTTAGTCCAACTACTAAGCATGAAATCCTATACTTAATGTTTTGGTAACATTAGTGATAGTGTATTACTATGATATAATGTTCTTGCATCTTTTTTGTTTGTATAGCTTAACATTTGATAAACAACAAGGTTTTGCACCCGCGTTACGCTGCGGAGCGTGAAGTTTTACAATAAAGACTAATTTTGCAATTGACGGATAACCCAGGGACTATTATAGTAATTTAACAACCTCAACGATAATTTTCGTAAATTGTTGCTGAAAATTTGTACGGAAACAGTCCCTGAGGTTACTTAACGCCCGTTAAGGACTAACTTTGCAAGGACCGGTAACTTCAGAGACTGTTTCCGTAACTTTTGAGCACTATTCATTTTACTGTTCACTCCCTCACGTTTTACAGCCGTTAACTTCAACTAACGCCCACCTCTTATTGTTATATTTATATAATACGTACATTATATACCTGCCTATGTGTAATTTAAAGGTATCATATTCATATTTCTAAGCGATGTTATTATACAGGGTTGGGATTGAGTTACCAACAATTGAAGTGAGATTTGAGCATCTGACTGTGGAGGCAAATGTGAACACAGGAAGTCGAGCTTTGCCAAGTTTCATAAACTTCCACATTGATATATTTGAGGTACTTCTAACGTATCATTTTTGTATAACACCAAACTATTCCGACATCCTAAAGCAATAAAGACTTATCACTTTTGAACATTTCTACATTCATAATGCTGTTTGAAAGAATATAGTTTAACGACCTCTATGTAATCTTTCACGTGTATCAGTTTTGGACCGTGTTTACATTCAAAGTTGCACGTTTTAGTATTTAATCTGAATCATGTTTACATCATATCTTTGTAACTTGTCACTTTTGGCTGGTCTTTACATTCAGAACTTTCTGTTTCAAAGCATAGTTTGAACATTGTTGTTCATCTTGTATATCATAGTCCTTACTCGTGTTAGTTTATTGTTTTTTGTCTATAGGGGTTCTTGAGCAAGTTCCATCTACTTCCAAATACGAAAAGGCACATACCATCCTTGATGATGTTAGCTGGTATTGTTACGGCCCTAGCAGGTAAAGAATGAAGAACACAAATGAACCGTCAATATAACTAACAATTTATTTGATTTTTCCTATGGGCTAGTTTTAGCGTACTTGTCCCATCTCCTTTTAGCTATCTTTCTATATGACCTGTTTGAGAAAATAACAGAACACAAATTGATCCATTTAGAAGTTAATAAGTAAAAATTTCCATGTTTCCTTTCTTTATAACATGATTTGATTTTGTACTAAAACATACGCGCAATGTGTAGGATGACATTACTATTGGGTCCCCCAAGTTCTGGCAAGACAACTTTGTTGTTGGCATTGGCCGGCAAGCTTGCGAAGGAGCTTAAGGTAGTAACACATATCCTGGCCGCAATTTTTTTCCTAAAATCGTGCTTAAAAGCAAGAATTTAATTGTTAATTTACGACTGTAATTGTAGAGCTCAGGAAAGGTGACATATAACGGGCATGAATTGCATGAGTTTGTTCCCGAAAGAACATCTGCTTATATAAGTCAAAACGATGTCCATATTGGAGAAATGACAGTCCGAGAAACCTTAGCCTTTTCTGCTCGATGCCAAGGGGTTGGATCACGTTATGGTGAGTTCGATCATTAATGGAGTTATATAGAATCGGCCAAATGGGTGGGTTGTGCAACATGTCAGTATGGGTTCGGGTTGAGATAGGTCATTTTTAGTACGGTCAAAATGGGCTAGTTCAGGTTGACCCGTCAACACTTTTTCTCTTGATATGCATTAAAACCATACTAATAACATGTTTCACCTGTTCCCTTTTAGCTAGTTATTGTCTCGCTCCGGTTGACCCGTTTACGTTTTTTGTCCTGATATGCATTGGAAATAGACTTTCAACAAGTTTCACCCATTCAACCCATTTTCACTTGTTATCCTTTTATTTAGTTTTTCTGACCGGATACAAACACAGCCCAAATGGATGCATTCTTGAAGTAATCATGTCCAGTTGCAAAACATAGTGTTGACAGCATGGTTACAAGGAAAACAGTGGCTGACGAATTGTTGATAAACGATTTTTTGCATGATTTTCTGAAGATGTTGGCAGTATTATCAGAAGGGAAAAAGATGGCAAACATTAAGCCTGATCCAGATATTGATATCTACATGAAGGTAACCGACAACAAGTTCAAAGATTATATAAATTTAGTTTAGAGGTGCAATACAGGCACGTCGGGAAATTGGTCAAAACGTGTCATTTTTAGTATGGTTTAAGTTGACCCACAACACAATTAATCCAAAAATACATAACCCGAACGTTAAGTGACGTCCGACCCATTTGAGATAAAACATAACCATAGGCCTTATCTGTCTCCTTTGTTTTTGTATAGAAAAACTTTGTAACTTTATCATTGTTCTCGATTATTTTAGGCTGCAGCGACGGAGGGACAAGAAGCTAGTGTCGTAACAGATTATACTCTCAAGGTGTGATACCATATAACATTTAGATAACTAGTTAAAGATTTTGCATTAAGCGTTTATGTTTATTTTTGTGTAACAGTTATTGGGGTTAGATATATGCGCTGATACTATGGTTGGTGATCAAATGATAAGGGGTATATCTGGTGGTCAAAAGAAGCGTGTTACAACGGGTGAAATGATAGTTGGACCATCAAAGGTTCTTCTTATGGACGAGATATCAACCGGGTTGGATAGTTCTACAACTTTCCAAATTGTGAAATCACTTAAACAGTTTCTGCATATTCTTGAAGGAACTGCGGTTATTTCTCTACTGCAGCCGGCACCCGAGACATATGATTTGTTTGATGACATTATTCTTTTAACTGACGGGAAGATTGTGTATCAAGGTCCACGTGATAATGTGCTCGATTTTTTTGAATCTATGGGATTTAAATGTCCCGAGAGGAAAGGTGTTGCTGACTTCTTGCAAGAAGTAAGTAAACTTGATTTCCAATATTGAATAGGATCGGGCTGAAACATGCCATTTTTATGTGCGGGTTGGGTCGAGTTTGGAAATACTTATTTGACCATTTTTGTTATAGGTGACATCAAAGAAAGATCAAGAACAATATTGGACGAGAAGAGACCAACCTTACAGATTTGTGACTGCTAAAGAATTTGCTGACGCGTACCAATCATTTTACGTCGGAAGGAAACTTGGAGATGATTTAGGGACCCCTTATGACAAAACTAAAAGCCACCCTGCGGCTTTAACAACCGAAACATATGGTTTGAATAAAAAGGAACTCTTGAAGGCGTGCACCGATAGGGAAATTTTGCTCATGAAAAGAAATTCATTCGTTTATATCTTCAAATTGTTCCAAGTAAGTATTTTGCTTAATATTCTGAATGGGTAACCAACTGCAATCCAATATCTCTTATAGGTAACTTTGATCAAATTGAGCTTTTGAACGTTCAAGATTTTCCTGAAAGAAAAGACAGTTACCTGAAATAGAATTTGGACCGAAGTTGGTTACTTTAATACACTTTGAACAACTTCCTAATCAGTGTTATAATATTTTGTTCGGTTTCAGATAATTGTGATGGCATTTGTTGCTATGACTGTGTTCTTCCGAACTGAGATGCATAGACGTACACCAGAAGATGGTGGGATATATATGGGTGCTCTTTTCTTCGGTGTGGTTATGATTATGTTCAATGGGATGGCTGAGATATCAATGACAATTGTAAAGCTTCCTGTATACTATAAACAAAGGGATTTCCTATTTTACCCCTCGTGGGCGTATGCTCTACCGTCGTGGGTCGTCAAGATTCCTATTTCGTTTCTTGAAGCAGGTGTATGGACAGTTTTGAATTATTAGTAGTGGGACTTGTGCTAAACATTGAAAGGTATTTTATAATTTAATGAGTATATAAACGGGTCAAATTTCTTTTATGGGACACTTTCTTTACTGGTCAAATAATATTTCCATACTGTCCCGTTTAGGTTTACTTTATGGGTCAAAGGTGTTCCAAATCAATACATATTTTTGATTTACTGTATTATGAAATAAATGTTTACTTATAGAATCTTTCTTATCTTTGCAGATTCTTTAGAGAATACCTTCTGCTCTTGCTTGTTAACCAGATGTCTTCTGGATTGTTTCGTTTTATTGGAGCATTGGGTCGAAACATGATTGTTGCAAACACCTTTGGTTCATTTGCACTGCTATTGGTCTTTGCTTTGGGTGGCTTTGTCCTTGTACGAGGTACTACTTATTTAATATAGAAACCATTTTTCTTCACTTGTTATTGCAAACTAAAAAACGGGTTTTTTGTAGATGATGTAAAGAAGTGGTGGTTGTGGGGTTATTGGTCATCTCCTATGATGTACGCAATGAACGGAATTGTTGTGAACGAGTTTCTTGGGCATCGATGGAAAAAGGTAAGTATCTAACAGTTTAGTATTTTGATACATGTACGTATGCATGGTGAAACTTAATTATTGAATGAATTTTGTTTTATAGCCTTGGAATGATAGCACACTTGGGAAAACGATTATCACATTCGGAGGATTTTTTGCAGAAGAGTATTGGTATTGGATTGCAATAGCAGCTTTGGTTGGATTCATTCTACTCTTCAACTTATGTTTTGCTTTGTCTCTCGCTTTACTGGACCGTAAGTATCTCAATCTTTGGTTTTCTGTATGTTAACTCTTGAACACGTTTGAGACAAACTTATCCCAAACTTGCCACCTTTAGTTTTCGATCATTGCTTAAAAGTAGTCATTTTTTAACAATATGTGAGCTCTACAGCTTTCGGGAAATCACAAGG
This sequence comes from Tanacetum coccineum, assembly GCA_026074375.1. Taxonomy (NCBI): domain Eukaryota; kingdom Viridiplantae; phylum Streptophyta; class Magnoliopsida; order Asterales; family Asteraceae; genus Tanacetum; species Tanacetum coccineum. The sequence continues at coordinate 4,169 of BQNB010127873.1, read as the reverse complement.
TAATGTAGCATCACAGGACGACAGTGATGCAGGAGCCATTGAGATGCAATCCAATAGAATTGCCGATGAGGGTAGTCAGAACATGAAAAAAGGGATGATTCTTCCGTTTGAACCACATTCGATTACCTTCAATGATGTCAAATACTCAGTTGATATGCCACAGGTACATAAGCGGAGCTGATCTCTTTTGACCCGTAACTTCTTATTCTGTATTTGATTATAGTTGTGTTGATGTTTTGATAAATATTGTAGGAAATGAGAGAGCAAGGAGTAGATGAAAATAGATTATTGCTACTTAAGGGTGTGAGTGGGGGGGGGGGAAAAAAAAAAAAAAAAAAAAACCACCCAAAAAAAAAAAAAAAAAACACAAATAAAAAAAAAAAAAAAAAAAAAAAAAAAAAAAAAAACCCCCCCCCCCCCCCCCCCCCAAAACTGGCGCTTTTCGACCTGGTGTTCTTACTGCGCTTATGGGTGTGAGTGGTGCCGGAAAAACTACTTTGATGGATGTGCTCGCAGGTAGAAAAACTGGTGGCTACATAGAAGGTGACGTTAGGATTTCTGGATATCCAAAAGTACAAGAAACCTTTGCTCGGATTTCAGGGTATTGTGAACAAAACGACATCCACTCTCCTCATGTTACTGTCTACGAGTCTTTGCTTTACTCAGCGTGGCTAAGGCTGGCTACAGACGTTGACGAAAAAACAAGAAAGGTTCGTATAGAGTACATAATTCAGTCATTTTTTTGTTTAATATTGAATGACGAGTTTAATAATTCGTTTTATAGAGTTCGTTGCCTGAGGTTATGGACCTTGTGGAAATGATCCCTGTTAAGGGTTGCACTAGTAGGGGTTACCAGGTGTCAGTGGGCTCTCAACGAACAACGGAAGAGGTTTAAACCATAGCAAGTGGTGCTTGTAGCAAATCCCATCTATTATCTTTCATGGCGAGCAACCTCAGGGTTAGATGCCCGGGCTGCTGCCATTGTGATGAGAACCGTTAGGAACACAGTGGACACAGGACGTACCAGTTGTGTGTACCATTCATCAACCTAGTATCGATATCTTTGAAGCTTTTGACGAGGTATGAAAGTTTCCTCATTATTACAAACAATTACTTTTCGGTTATTTGTTAGTTACTGGTTTTTGGAATGCCCGGTTTGCAGTTGTTCTTGATGAAACAAGGAGGACAAGAGTTGTATGTTAGACCCGTTGGTCGTCATTCTTGCGAGTTGATCAAGTATTTTGAGGTAATGTACCATAATTGCCCATAGTTTTACGGTGTGTTTGGATATTCTGCTTGCTAAAATCACCATTTGCATTAACTCGTTGATTGATTCGTGAATCAGGGTATTGATGGGGTAAGTAAGATCAAAGATGGATACAACCCCGCAACATGGATGTTAGAAGTCAGCACTTCCTCTCAAGAACTAGCTTTAGGGGTCGATTTCACCCAAATCTACGATAACTCAGATCTTTACAGGCAAAACAAAGCACTTATTGCTGAATTAAGTGTACCACGAATGTACTTGGTAAAATGATATTAAGATATAGACTTGACATATTAGGATGTTTACATGATGTAAACATAGATAGAGATGACATTGGTAGAAGTTGTGTAAGCTCGTTTACTTTAGAGATGCAAGTTACGTTGCATTATGAGATAAAGCAAAAAAAATTCCTGTAAAAAGTGGTATATAAAGTGCATCTAATTTAATAGATGGATATTACAGTACATCTAATTTAATAGATGGATAATTACATTGATGAAAATTGCGGGTTGTTATACAACGAGAGTTGGGCAATGCCATAGGTCAATGTATGCACCAGTCCTGTTTCTTGGAGTCTAAAACGCATCTTTTGTGCAGTCGGTAGTTGATGTTGAACATACTGTGTTTTATAGAGAACGAGTTGCGGGAATGTATTCAGCTTTGACATATGCCTTTGCTCAGGTTCTTGTCGAGATCCCATACATTCTAGCACAAACCGAAGTATACAATATTATAGTGTATGCAGTGATCGGGTTTGAGTGGACAATAACCAACTTCTTTTGGTATTGTTTCTTCTAGTTCAACTATTTACTCTTAATGACATATTACGGTATGCTGACCGTCGCCATTACACCCAACGCCAACATTGCTGCCATTATCACTGTCTCGTTTTATGGACTTTTAATTCTTTTTTATGGATTCATCATCCCACGACCTGTAAGTTCCTCAACACCGACCTACTCATTTTACCACCTCTGCGCGTTTTCATTTAACCAGGGGCGGACCTAGGGGGTTCCCGGGGGTTCACGAGAACCCGATGGATGTTGGTCGCGTAATGTAATTTTCTGTAAAAATTCTCGATTTTTTCAAAATGAATTCAGTCCTAAAATTTTGTGTCACGTAAATATTACTAAATCCACTAATATTTCTTAATTTTTTATTTAGAATAACAATTTATTACAACCTACACCACATATCTCATAAATTTTAACTCACATGTCTCCAACGAGACTTGAGTGAATCACTCACATACGGATGGGCCAAGAGGCCCTTGGTATTTAATTCACTAATATGTTAAACAAAATAAAGTTTATTTACCATCAAGACTATGGGAGAGCAACAAAACCGAAAAACCGCCACAAGAAAACCGAACCAATTCTAAACCGACAGTGCGGTTTTAGTTTTTAAGAACCGAAAGTTTTGGTTCGGTTTTAGGTTATGAATGCAAACCAAACAGAAAAACCAAACCGCTCCACAATGGGTCTAACATAAAACAGAAATTTCGGATATCTGAATTAAAAAAATTTATCCGAAATTTCGGTGAATTAAGAACTTTTATCTGAATTTCGGATATCTGAATTGAAGAAACTTAGATAAAATAATTGGTCTAACATAAAACCAAAAATCTTTTGTGAAAGAGATTTCAAACTTGTTGAATACATGACCCTCTAATGAAAAAACCAAAAACCGAAAAAACTTGACCGAACTTTTGGTTGTAAAAAACTTAAAGCTGAACTTTTGGTTTGAGGTTTGGTTTTAACCAAAAACCGCCCGAGACCGCCTTATGCTCAACCCTAATCAAAACCCTTTATATTCGTAAAACAATTTATGTGCACTTGATGATTTAGTCTTTTGGGTCCGTCCATGCTTATAATCCTTCTGAAAATTACAATTCCTTCAAAAACGTGAACCAAACGGCTCCTAAAGAATAGACGTGAATAGAGATTTGCTGAATTGCAAATGTTAGTTGATTAGGAGGATTTTATAAAAAAGAGAGCAATATTTTATTTCTTTTAGATATGACCCAAAAATCCTGTCAAATAAACTAAACAAAACCATACTACATTTCCTTCAAAAAAATCTCACTTGACCACGGTGTATAGAGAATGTGAGTGGTGGGGTAACATTTCTCATTTTACTACTGTATTTCTTTTCTCAAAAAACTTATATTATTTCAAAAAACACAATATTATATAACACTATACAACATTCACATATTCTTTTCATTCTTTCTTAACCCCCTTCCCACCCCTCTCTTCCCTTGTTGTAGGAACACAACATTTACATCATCTTCTTCTTCATTTCTTAAAAAAAAAAGATAATGGAAAATGAAAAACAATCAAGGTTTAAAAGAATATGTGTCTTTTGTGGAAGCAGTTCTGGCAAAAAACCAAGTTACCAAGAAGCTGCCATTGAGCTTGGCAAAGAACTGGTATACATACATTTCATACCCTTTTTTCATTTTTTTTAAAGATTTCTATAAATATGCACGTATTTAACAAAATAAAACATACCCATTTCATATTTTGGTATTTTAATCATATCCTTTTAGTTTCATTTCCAAAAGTTTAAGAAGAACCATTATTTTCAAGATTCTTGAATACGCATTTTTGCAACAAAATAAAACATACCCGTTTCATTTTAAGCATACCCATTTGATTTTATGCTATAAAGTTTGAATCTTGGTGTTTTTTTGTTGTTTTAGTACTATAAATTTTGAATCTTTAAGGTTTAGTAATGTATTTTATGTAGCTTTCTTTTGTGTGTCATCTTATGTCATCATTTTAAGCAATGTTAAGGTTAGATTAATGTCATTTGAATATTTGGTTATGCTATTTTGAGGTAAATGACTAAAATGAAAGATGGAAGTTAGGGTTTATGTTTGGCATGAGAGAGAAAAATT
>BQNB010127872.1:3763-19370 GCA_026074375.1 Tanacetum coccineum | reverse complement strand
ACGATCAGTTCTTCCTTGGGGATTACCGACCTCTTGCACGGGACACTCACGGGAACGCAGTAGATCAAGAATCATCACTTCTTGCTCAAATATATAATACGTAACTAGGTTATAGATAGGTACAAACACATCCATTTTTTCGGGATGAATTTGTCATTGTAACGTTCACTTTTTCTCCTCGAATCAAACGAAACTCTTTACTTGAGTTACAAGCCAATTAGGCGATTAATATTAAAATTAATCCAAAGTTATTTACTACTGTACATCTTCTGTCATTCTCCTTATTTTTGTGTACTGTAAATCTTCAATCAGTTTGAGTACCTTTTGATCGTCTAACGGTTTGGATACATAGATATCGATTCCGGCTGCAAACATTTTGTTTAATTCTTCACCTTCTTCATGAGCTGTTAAGCCGATAATGGGAATGTGCACACCGTAATTTTTCTCCACAAGTCGTATATGTTTTGTTGCTTCAAAGCCGTCCATATCCGGCATCTATCAGACAATAAGGTTCTGTCATTTTTCTTATAAAATTCGAGAAACTTACAGAAATTTTAAAAGTTATTTGTGTAAAATACCAATATACTTGATAAATTGAAGGGCATAATTGTCATCTCGATATATAAAAGTGTTAATTGCGTGGTTTTTTGGTCCGTGAACAATAATTTTGAGACGGAAAAAACATGTATTTTAAACAGAAAACAAACCTGACAGTCCATAAAGATATAGTCATATGGTAGAATATGAGAAGCTCCAATGTTTCTCTGATCATTTAGTCCTTTAGTGACCATATCCAATGCTTGTTTCCCATTTAGGCAGCTCGTAGTTGTCACACCGTATCTCGAAAGCAGTTTTTGGACGATCATATGTTGGCAAGGCTCGTTATCTGCTAGCAACACTTTTTCCCCTAACGGCGAACTCTTCGTGATTTCTGTTGGTCCCTCTTGTTTTCTCAGTGTTTGCTCATCCCGAGTGATTATTTGTGTTTCCTCTACTTCTCTTGGCGTGGGCTGATTCTGGTGTGGTGGAGTGCTGGGGAACATACCTCCAAACTCCGGGAGAAGATTGATCAATGAGTTTAAACGGGTGCCATGAACTGGCATTGGTATGATTAGATCCGACGGTGGGAGTTGATTCTCATCTAGACCTTGAAGTTTAATACATCTAGAACCTAACCAGACGACTCTAAAACTTTCATTCTTCGAGTCTTTTCTAAATTCAGCCACTACTTTACTTAGCTCACGGAAATTGGCTCGTGTTGTGTCAAGTACAAGCAAAATGAAACTAGATAAAGTTAGTGAATTAGTACTTTGAGTCGGTGAGACGTCAGTTCCATCCATCGCACTTAAAGGAACATTCTTCGGGCTTGTATTCGAGGACCGAGATCTGGGCCAGCTTAAACAGCCGAAGCTTTTATTTAAATAAGATTTTGATGAGCTTACTTTTTCTTGTTCCTGTTTTAACATCCTGAGCGTTTGCGAAAGCTCAACGATGTTTTTAACTGCTAGAACTTTAATTTTGTGGGCACGCAGAAACTCTTGTATGACCCTTCGCCTCTCATCCGAACTGATGAAGATAACAACTATTGACGAATTATCATCTAGTCTTTTGGGACTACGGAGAGGTGTGGTTGACCCTGAGGAGAGTGTCTTATCGTCTTCATGAATGTTCCTTGAATTAGATAGACAAACATCTAAAACAACATTGAACGCGAAACATGTCCCCTTTTTGCCTACTTTGTTGTCAACGATGCTAATATCACCGCCCATTAATCGTACCTGTAATGTTATATATCAATGTTTGTGTCAGGATGAAACAATTAACTAGAAATAAATAAAAGTACTTTACCAGATTCGTCCCTATGGCTTAAAGCTTAGTCCTCACAGTTCAGAAGTACACTAGACGTCTATATTTTGATGTTTGTTTCCTAAGTACGGATCGTGTAACAAGGAAGGACAAATCCGTTAAGCAAACATCAAATTATGGAGATCTTGTGTACTTATTGACCTTTGAAGACGACATTCATAGCGTCGTACAAAACTAAGGACGATTCTCATAATTTACTCAATAATCAATCTTTATACGGGGGTAAGTTCTTCTAAGAATTGTAAAACACTTGAGAGTGTGTTTATGTTAATTTATATGCGAACAAAATTTCACATGAATAAATCTGACGTTAGCTCTTTAAGTTTTGATCCAAGGAGCCTTCGCATGTTTTTTACTTTTTAGCATTCTTATTTGAACTTGCACAAATTTGGATAGCACATTACCAAAGATTGGACGATCCCAAGGCCTAGGCCCGTGCCTTCATGTTCAGGAGCCGTTTCAATGCCAAGGCCTAAGCCGTTACCTTCGTGTTTAGGAGTTGTTTCCTTAACCTGAACATAATTTTCAAAAACCGACACTCGTTTATCCTTTGGAATACCCTTTCCAGTATCAATTACTTCAAAAACAAATTCCATGTAATTAGGATCACTATGAACTTTATTTATCCTTTCCATGATACCAAACTTCTTATTAACTTTCGGGTAGAAACACAATAGGCATCTTGTAAGTTTATCACCTGTTGAAGAAGGTGTTGAGGTTTGAACTCTAGAGTTGATGGCATGCGCTCGACAACGAACAGAAACATAGCCTTCTTTGGTGAATTTGACGGCATTGCTTAGTAAGTTCGCTAATATCTGTTTAAGCTTGACTTTGTCGCCTTTTACTTGAGAATGTTTGGACAATGAACCATCTCCGAGATCCAAGATCACATCTAATCCTTTTCTTTGGCCGACTGGATAAAATAAATCAACCTGTTCCTCGAGTACTTTTATCAAATCAAATGGTTTTTCTTCTGGCTGTATCTTCCTGGCTTCATTTTTACTCTTATCAAGAATAGAGTTCAATAGCACTTGCCAATCAAAAAACAAAACTTGTTCAATATACATGAAGACAATCTTATTATCGATATAACAAAATCAGGATCAAATAAGTAGCTAAGTAAATATGAGAAGTCAATGAAGGAAACTAATTTACAACTTTTGTGAAGTTGATTCACGGCTTTACAGGATTATAAGCGTATTTAGAAAAGCTGTAAATCAGTTTCGTTGTAACAATTCACGACTCAAGATGTGAAATAAGAAAAAGCTTACTTTTAAGATCCTCTGAACGTGATTTTACTCTTTTCAAGTTTTTGGCCAACTCTGACCCTTGAGGAAGATCATTGATCGACATCTCTATCATTCCAGTAATGCCTGCTAGTGAAGCACGGATGTCATGGCTAGCCTTAACAAATTCAAGATCCCGATTCTTGATCTCCGATGTTAAGCACATCTCTTTTCTAGCTGCTACCACCAATAAATCCACGAAATTGACAATGCATATAACGAAAAACATTAACGCCATAAGCACGAATAGGAATACAATATTCTTGTGCATCTTGCTTTGAAGTCCATCATATGGTAATGCCAATACATACACCTGGAAAATTATCTAGTTAATGTCGAGAAATATTTACAAATATAGCCAACTTTGATCTCATTTCTAGTTAGGGAAATCCACTAGATGTTATGTCAACGTCACACGAGAGCCGTGGAAATAAAGTGTTTTGCCTTAAATCGACATTACTTTTTTTTATGCAATTAATGTTATGAATAAAACGATAAGAAAATCTACTCTATAGAGCTTACAGATTGTATTCCAGTGATGTCGAGGGAGGATGAATACAAGATGTATTTTGTTCCTGCATTTTCCAAAATATACACTTGTGGCGTTTGATAACTAAGCCGTAACACAGTTTTATATTCCTTGACATTTCGATCTCCATTTGCTCTCAACCTTTGGAAACATATGGTTGCGTTTCCATCAAGAACCAGACGAGTGTTAGGGATCCCATCACCTAGTACATTCCCATCTTTTGTTGCCAAATAAAAACCTCCACCGAAAGGTATAATGCCCCTAAGCATATTCATCAATGATTTGAGCTCAAACCCGAGTGAGACCACTTCATTATCACCCACACGAGCTGTACTCAAGACAAGCGGATTATCGACATCATGCCATGAATGTCCCAATGAAGCAAATGGATGATGTGTTGTGTTCAATGCTTTTTGAAACCAACTTTCGTTGTCCAAAAGCTGAGGTGGAAACACGACAACGTCTCCATATAACTTTCCAGTATCAGAATCGACATGTTGAGTGTACCATGCGTAATTTCTCCGGGCTTTTGTTGCTTCAGAAAATGAAGTATTTGAATAGATAGCAATGACTTGTTGGTCTTTTGAGTATAATGCAAAGACCATGCCATCTTTTCTGATATACGAAATTTGTGACACTCGTGGGATCATTAACAATGCTTGAAATAGTATCGGGCACACCTTTGAAAAAAAAAAGAAATTAGTTTAACATTTTTTATAAAATCGTAGGTACAACGTTACAAATGTATCTATTCACCAGGCTTAAACTCAAAACCTTTGGTAAAACTTAGTTTATCGATCTAGCAATATCGTTTTCTAATTATCATTTTACGCGTTACTTATTTTTACTTTTAAGCGCAAGTGTATCACATATTTATATGAAGTACCATTTATCTTGCCACCTCGAATTATATTGTAAAAAGGAAGCAAACCTTGGTTTCGATTTAAGAGAACGCGACGTCAATTTTACCAAGAGCAATGGCTGCAACTCTTGCTAAATTCATAGCTGATGAACTCGTTGGAAGCAATGTAGTTGTTGCATTTTTTACAATGGACCATATTTCCTTATGGCTCCTACTGGTGATCAAATCGACTTCGTGTTTAACTTCTTTGATCTTTATAATCCAAAATGGGATCAATAAGCTGGGGAGCAGCAGCCCGACCAATGACTACAAAAGTGCCAGACATGCGGTTACGATGCTAATATAATATAGGATTGAGATTCTCTCACGTTAAAGTGAACATGATAGGTCATGTTCTCTCACATACAAAATTGTAGGGTCTACTGCGGGACCCGTCTTTCTTTTGTTTGTGAGGAAACATGACCGGTCATGTTCATCTAAACTTAAAAGAATCTCAATCCATATAATAAATTGTACAAAGATTATCGATTAGTACGAGAAAATTACCAATAGAATGAAGAAAGTGAATGGCCTTGATGTGATCATCTTGTTAATCTTCATACAACTTTTGATGACTTCTATTGTTATCAATTGATGGAGCTATTGTAGAATGATAGAAAACCCTTTGAGTTATGATTTATTATTAACCACTATTTATAGTGGTAAAACCCTAATACCCTAAACCCACAAACGGGCTTGGGCCTATTTATTCACTAATAGCTATGATCACGCAATCAATTTAAAGATGTGCAAGAATATATTTAGAAATAAAAATTCAAATTCAATTATGTCAAACTTAACATTTTAACTCTCTTCTTACTTTGATTTTTTCCTAAAAGTTATGAAAATAACATATTAACATTACATAGAAGTGGAAGTAAATCTTTGTATTCGGAATCTAATAATTAATATCCAGGCCAAATTATAAAAGGATCAATTATGAATAATGTATGTATAATATTTCTATAACAAAGATGTGTAATATTGATAATTTGAAACCAACTTTAGAAATACTTTAATTAGGCTATATCTTCCATAAAAACAGTATTTACTATGTGTAACCAAATAATAGTCGTTGACATAAGCGTCTCATACAAGTGGTTCAAGTTTTAATCGAGACATATGTGTCTGAGTTGAAACTTGAACCACCGTTTATACACTCATAGTGAATGAATCGTGTTAATTAGTGTAAAAATGGACTAATACATTAATTCTAATTAACATTTGTTATTTATGCTCATAGTTTTTGAATGAATATATTGGTCTGATTTATTACTATTACAGAAATAAAATCCCCGCCATAATTAATTTGTATTTCCAATTATAACTTCACAACTTTGCTAAACAAGCCCTTCTTCTGCATCTTTTAGCGGATTAACCTTAAGTAGAAATTTGTATATCTTTTAGGGTTTTCGTTACGTGCCTATTCGTGCTTATTCTTGTAACCAATTTGTTGAGAAAATAGATCATATCCAATGATTTAGAAGCCTAACTAACCAATACCATTTACTATCACAAGAAGAAGGTGAAGAACTTTGCGCCATATGTCTAGTGGAATTCAAAATAAGGTTAATATACAAATATGTCACTAAATTTTTTATAAAAATATGTCTAATTTAACGAGTTTTCATTTTGTTTACTTCGGTTATTGAACTATAATCTAGATTACTTTATATATTTTCAGGTTAATGAACGCATATTCTGGATAGTAACATAAATGTCATGTTTCAGAAATTCAATAACTTAAATAAACAAAATGAAAGTACAGTGCCTTAAATGTATTTTTTTTAAAGTTAAGTAACATATTTATATGTTAACAAACAATAATCTAACCCCATTACTATTACAAGAGTGGCATCAACGAAATGGCTCACAGTGAAAAATCAATACCCTTAAACAACTACTCGAACTTATTAGGGCCCAACGCCCGGATGTGGGGATCTTAGGGTCTTTAAGATTAATAGTGTTTATGTAATTGTCATCTCTTGGTATTTAGTAGCTTTCTTAAGTGAGTTTTCCTATAAACCAAGGTTTAACCCTCACTACAATTAGTCAATCCGAAAACTCTAGATAAACATACATTAACATGAACCAATGGGTTTAATCTACACTAGACGAATACGCGCATAAATCGCGGAATTACCTAGCGGCCAGATAATTATCGATATTCGTTATTATGGTAAGTGTTTCGGTGTAACATTCAAAATAGAAACATGAAAATATCAAATATAATTGCAAAGCATGTAACATGAAACAGTAAATCGATGTGTAATTAAAATCTCGAGGATTTATAATTCAACGCTTTATTAAGTTCCTTTAGCATGTTTCACATCAACATAAATTGTCAGTTTGTTAAAAAAGACTTCAAAATTAATATATGTGTCAATCATAAAAATATGCATTGTTACTATTTAATGATTTACCAAATATTACTAGTCAAAAAAAATAAAAAAATTAGAAAACCATAATAAATTATAATTTGTCTATTTGTTACATTTCAAATGGACACAAAAACTTATACAATAGCTTTCAATGGTTTTCAGCTTATGTCTTTTTATTAATTAAATAGTTTCAATAAGATAAAATTAAGTTTTTCACTCATTTAATATTTCAAATAATTCAATTTTCATATCACACCAAAATTCAAGTTGGTGATCAATATCAAGGTTCATCAAGGTTGACTATGACACAATACAATAATTATGCCGAGTAGATATTTGAGTAAATAAACACAGTTTTCAATAATTTAATTGCTAACCAACGTACAAATTATTAAGAAAGAAATTACAATACAAAATTATAAAGAAGCAATTTATAACTAAGTTACATTACAAAATTTAGTAATACAAAATTCATAAAGAAAAATTTTTAAGCAAACAATACAATCTATTCAAACAAATTTACACCAATAAAATTTTTTGTATTTAAAAATTTTATACAAAAAATTTATTAACAAATTTTTTAGAGAACCATAGAGGATTTCCCGGCAATGCAGCGGGTTCAACATAAATGCCGGCAAGACTGTGTCCAAAGATTTCAGTGAGCCAATAATTCTGGCGAGCAAAGATTCCGGCGATCAAAGATTCCGACGACACCTGTAAAAAATGTTATAACATAAACAGATATAAAGATTTATAAGAATAAAATCTTTAAAACTTAAAAGAAACATAGATTTATAAACAAAACTCAAAAATAATAAAGTTTACAAAATAAACTTTATAATAAATATTAACAAACTTTAAATATAAAACACACATATTCCGACTAACCTACAACGGCGACAGCAGGTCCAGTGGTTGTGGCAGCCGGCGGTGGTGGGGTGGCAGCCGACGGTGGTGTTGTGTTTTTTTAAGAGAGAGAGAGATGGATTGTGGTGTTGTGTGTTTTTTAAGAGAGAGAAAATGAGATATGAAGATGAGTTTATAATGGACCCGAACAACTTTACTTTTCAACTTTCAATAATTCAACATTTGACCAAATTAACAATCACCATTAATGGTATTAAAAAGTTTCCATAATATGCTTATGCGCACAACTGTTATATGCGTGTACAACTGTTATATGCGTTTGAAGCATTAATTGATTAAGAAATTCTGTTTTAAGCATTTGGGGCAAATGCTTTATATGTAGTATAGATATTTTACATTTCTGACAACTACATTCACGAAGTTCCACATCTACCGTATGGGCGTTTGGTTGGTCAGTTACTTGGTAAACTTTAAAGGTATGAATACCTCAAGATAAGGATCCTACCAAGGATCGTTTTCATCTTTGTAGGATCAAGATCGTAAGGTCGGATTGGGATCGTAAGATCCTACTATAATGTCATTTTCTTAATAGTCTTTGTAATATTATACAAATCTACAAATTATTATATATCATAAACACAAAATTATATGAATGTTTCATAGAAATGTTGTCATAAATTATAATTATGAAATGTTTAAGAAGAGTAACTTGTTGTTTTTTTACAATAATATCTAGGAAACACAACCCATAAATTTATAGTTTTTTTAGTTCGTACTTCGAGAAACGTAAGATCGGATCGGAGTAGATCTTAAGATCCTATGGTCAAGATCGGGATCTTATAAGATCCTAAGCATGCAAAGATCCTACGTAGGATCCGGATCGTTTTTGCTTTGTAGTATTGTAAAATCATAAGATCCTAAGATCAGGATCGGGAAACAATCCAATTTGTAACATTATGTCTTCTTCTTGGCAGTGACCCAATCCGTAAGTTCATCAACAGGTGCATTTAACATACTTTGAAAATTATACTTGTTATGTCTAACATAAGTTGAATTAAATTATCGTATAAATAAATTAAACACAGAATATTACCTTCATAAAGACGGTGACAAAACCAACTTTGTAACGACTCTCTATAATACTCCATTATCATTATAATTTGCACTTTCCAAACATCTTTTATTAACGAATTAATGGACTATGCGTTGTTTGATGTCATGTGGTAGAAACGCTTCTACGTGAGGATGTCATCTTACACGTGAATTAAGCTAGTTATGGACACTGCGTACAACACATGAACTACTTTTGTATATTTGTGATAGTTAGCTTCGTATTAGACTATAAATACCCCTCATGACTCTCCGTGAAGGTGTGTAAGAGTGTTAAGCTATTGTATTATTCATCTTTCTCTTTCTAATATAGTCTATTCCCCCCATCTCTCTCTCTCTCCCTCTCTCTCCTTCTCTCTCTCCTTCACTCCCTCTCCCCCTCTCCCCTCTCTTTCTCTCTCTTTTTTTTCTCTCGCTCTCTCTCTCTAGGTGTCACATGATCATCCCCGAACTTCCGAAGGTGAGTTTTGATGCTTGACATCATGTAATTGTATCAATTTATAGGGAAATATGCCCTAGACCATTTTTCAAAACCAGAATCAAAAAGTTTTTTGACACCTCCTGCTTTAAAACCTTCAAGAACATAATATAATTTGTTAAATTCCGTGATTATGTATGCTTTGCAGGTCTTCTAAAACATAGCCCTAAACTTTCTACTTCTAGTTTCACAGTTCATCATCAAATGTCGATAACAATATCCATGACATGCATTTGAAAAAATTGTGCTACATGCACTCGCAATCACCTCGTGTCGGTCAAAAATGATTGTCATATTAAGAATTTCACCTATGGAGTCTTTCAAATTGTTTAAAAATCAACAAGCACACCAGTAGCAATAAGAATCATTTGATTATTACCGTCCAACCCAACAACAAGTAAATTCGTTCCAAGATAAATAACATGTACATGGGCCGCATCGATAATTTGCAATGGTCGCATTGAGTTTAAGAAACTCTAAATCTAAAAGATTAACAAACTATTACTTACATGATAAAATTTAAGACACTAATATAATAAGTAAATTCCAAAAAAGATACTTACCGCAACACCAAATCTTATATATTACATCTTAAATCGTTGATGTGTTGCCGTTGTAGGTTATATACCTAATCAAGTTTTATTATTTATGTTTTGCCGACTTAACCTAAAACAACACTAATGGGCAGTGGACCCGGTCAGTTGTAGCTTCGTTGGTAAGTAAGGTGTCGATCACTAAGAGCGAGAGCGTAATTCCTGAGTCTATCAGTATTTTAGTTATCTAAGTTAGTCTAATCTACGTTAAACCTATGCTAAGTTAGATCTACTCCTAATTCTAACGGTTGAAGGGGGTTTTGTGATAACCGACAAACTTTCCTAGGTCTTAAGTATTATAAAATATAATAATTATATTGGTGTCTTTCGATTTTGTCAGTTTTCTAGGAGAAAGCTGAAAAGTTGACTTCAGTTGACTTAATTTGTGAAGAACGGTTACGGTTTAATCGGGTGTTGAGAGAGTCTTGAGTTTCGTAAGTGAATCACTTTTGATTCATCTTCCCGTGCCGAAGTGTTTATGTTGTCATTTTGATACGTTTTGAAAAGTTTTACCGCGTTTCGCGAAAATCGTCACGCAGCGCGTACCGGCACGACAGTTAAATAGAAAACGGGTTTAATAATCGTGGATGAATTTAAAGAACTTATTTGATAAGTAATTTCGTAATTTGAAGTAACGTTCATCTTGTGCGTAAATCATGGAAGTGTGATTTAAAAGTTATCAGAAAATGGGTGTTTCGGGAAATTTAATTAAAGTCCGTGATGGTCGTGAAAGTGAAGTTTTTGGATAAGTCCAAAATGACAAGTCATATTTTGAAGAGGGAGACTTCTAAAACTTGTGAGAAGGGTTTCAGTTAAATTTGAACTAAACTCGTATTTTGGTCCTGGCACGTCCAATAATGTTCAAATGAATTTTGGGAAGTTTAGTTTGGAAATATGTCGTGTAAATAACCTAGGTTCGTGGAAAAGTGTTTTTAAGTTCAATAAAAATACTAAGGAACTTCGGGCAACGTTTTAAAGTGATGAATTTTAAGTTTTAAGTGAACCCGACACAAAAAAGGCAAGCCCGAGCATCATAGGATGCTTGGCCGGTTAAGACAAGGAAGGGAGACAACAAGACAAAAAAATTTAACTGGTCCTAGTAATGGTACATATACTTTTGTCACCACCCTAAACACACTTTGTGCATGAGTTTGAAATCATTTTCTCTCTTTGCCTACCCCTTGTGCTCGTCCGAACTCACCCAACACACAAACACTTACATTTTTGCCAAACTTTGATCAAGAACTTGAAGATATAGAAGCCTTGGCTTGATTTTAGTATTTTGGTTATAGATTAAACTACGTTTGGGTAGTCGGTTCGCATTTCAAAACCTTTTGGTAAGTTTTCTAAAAACTAAAATAGTTGTACTTTTATGATTGATGTGATGAGCTTATGTTAGTTGTACAAGTCGTTGGTAAAAAAATCGAACACGAAAATTTGAAATGGAAAGAAATAAGGTGCGTTTGGTTGACGTGGTCACAAAAGGGAAAGAACAAAAATGGTCACTTTTATATTATGGCTGTGATGGTAAAATAACTTTTATGTTAAGTTTTTATTTGGGCTTATTTCAAAAAAGTAGCTTAAAAATAAGCTAGTTAGGGCTTATTATATTTTTTTGGGCCTTGTTGGTTTCGGCAAAAAGAAAGAAAAGAAAGGGGATATTGGACTTGGCCCATTTGGTTGTTTCGGCTTATTTATGGTTTATTCGAGCTCATGGCTTATTTATTTTGGGCTTATGTTAGTTTCGGTTTATATTGGGTTTATGGCTTATCTTGGATTCGGCTTATATTGGGCTCATAACTTATGTTAGTTTCGGCTTATATTGGGCTCATGACTTATTTTAGTTTCGGCTTATATTGCTTATGGCTTATTTGATTTCGGCCTATTGGGCTTGTGGCTTATTCGATTTCGGTACGTATTGGGCTTTGGTTCATTGGATTCGGCTTATTGGACTCCGAGTTATGTTGGGCTTTTATATATATAATGGAATTGGGGTTATGTTTTGGATTGGGCTTATATATATATATATATATATATATATATATATATATATATATATATATATATATATATATATATATATATGGGATGGGTTCTAGAGAAAACCTTATATTCGTAGAAAACCTAGAAAACAAAACTACGTGGTAGAGTTTACCAATATGTCAAACTTCAGGGTAGAAAATGAAAGTAATAAAAAAGGGGACATCAAACCTGCTACCCTCACCCTCTCATTATCACTCAATACAACCACTGACAGTACCCTCTCATTCATAACATACTTTCACACACACACACACACACAACACCAATAATTTTTCATCAATCTTATTGCTGGTACTCTCGATCAAAATAAAAACAAAACAAAAAAAATAAAAACAACAATCTGATATAACCAAGATCAAAATAAAAACAAAATTCGATCAAAGTAGTTGTGAACACAGTAATTTTAAATTGCGAACACCTGGAAAACGAGGAAAAAGAAATTTACAAATCGTAAGTGACCTAATTTATATATTCTAATTTTATTGATTTAAACATCTTATAAGTATGTATAATTTTCAAATTCATAACTCGAATAATCACGTATAATTTTCATCATATCATCATGTTTTGTATCAGATATGGAACAAATTTGACAAAAAAATTACATGAAAAACGTGTTTATGAAAGTTGCACATTATGTGTTTTATAAAATGTATGAATGAGATATCATAATTGGGATGCACTAATTTGCAGCATTTGTGTTTATTATTCAATTATATGACCTCTTATGGCATCTATGTGTATATTTGTAGAATTAGGATACATGTTTTATTGTGTGTAAGTTTATGGCATCCGTTTGTCTGTTTGTTTAAGGCATCTGTTTAATATTGTATTATGGAATAAGTATGTAAAAAAATTAAAAATATGTTTGTATCAGTTAATGGCGCTAAATTCATGGAATGTGTATATATAAGAAAGATTAAGGAATCAGTTTGGTGTATAATAGCGCATCAACAACTAGTGTGTGTATGTTTAGTGCATCCTTGGTATTTTTAATGCATCATTGGACATACCTTGGGCATATGTTTGTATGTTTAATTTAAGGCATATGTTTGCTTCATGAAATAGCATCTGATTGTATGAATTAATTTAAGGCGTCTAATAAAATTAAATGTCACGGCATCTGTATGTAGCACTATTGCATCAACAATAGTTTATAGCATCTTTTTTTATAGATTAAAGCATCTATATGTACGATTAATGTTTGAATCTAGTATAAGGATTAAAGCATCAGTTTAAAAAGTTAGCAGACATTTGTTAGCGAGATTAGTAAATAATAAATTCATGATTAGAGCATCTATTATTTTGATTGAAACATCATGCAATACATTATGGTATACATCTTATATGATTATATAATCTTTTTTGTGATATTATAGCATCTGATTGTTTTAAGGGCATCTACTTTTTTGATTTAAGGGCATCTGTTTGTATGATTTAAGGGCATCTGTTTGTATGATTTAAGGGCATCTGCTTTATGATTTAAGGGCATATGTTTGTTTAAAGGCATCTGTTTGTTTAAGGGCATCTGTTTGTATGATTTAAGGGCATCTGTTTGTTTAAGAGAATCTGTATGTACGATTTAAAGGCATCTGTTTGTTTAAGGGCATCTGTTTGTTTAAGGGCATAAGTTTGTATGATTTAAGGGCATATGTTTGTTTAAGGACACCTCTTTGTATGATTTAAGGGCACCTATTTGTATGATTTAAGGGCATCTGTTTGTTTAAGTGCATCTGTTTGTTTAAAGGGCATACGTGTTAATCAAAGTTCAAGATGCTCGACATATATCCTTTACTGCAAAAATACATTAAAATCTTCATATACTTCTCATGTTTGTTAGTGACTATGTAAATAGCTATATATAGACCTTAAGAACTTTTAACGGTGCCGGGTTTGTTCGTGACTCCTTGAATAGGAACATGTTTGTCTGTCTTTTTTGTTCTCTGAGACTTGTTTCTGGTGAAGTAAAGAAGTGGCGACCTGAAGGATTTGATCGTGGCTTTACTTTTCTAAAGTACAACCTCACTAGAGCATATCACCGAACAAATCTGTTGGCACGTTATGGTAGGTAAGCTTCCTTTTAGCGTGTTTAGCTGTAGAATGACGAGCCTTTTTTCGATAATCTTCTTAAAAAAACTAAAAAAAGTGAAAAACATGTTCAGATTGAGTGTTTTCTAGGGTAAAGATTTTGGAAAAAGGAAACCCGCTTTTCAGATATTATAACTAAGATTAAAAAAATCATTTATAGTATTTGCCTGGATAACCTCGATAGGGAAATGGTTGGAATGGTCATGAGGTTACGCTTGATAAAATGAAATATGTTTAATTGTTACTAGGGTTAGTGTGAAATGTAAAACACAATCTGTTTGGTTCCAGTTTTGATCTTCAACAAATCTCGGTTTGGATTACGTATGTATGTTTCAAGAATTTTGTCCCACGTCAGTTTGGAAGGTGATATATTATAGATTATATTAATATCGAGTGTAATTATATAGTCTCTAGTTGTTTAACTGAATGACTGGTTATTTGATTAGATGTCTGTCATTGTATCCAATAATCAATGTCGGATTAAGAGTCGCTGCAAAGGAGCCAATTCTTATTTATGTATGAGTCATTTGACATGTGCATCCTTATCTAGTTAATATTTTCCATCATTTACTTGATATCATCTATCTTGGTTTATGAATTTATATCAGCCATAATCATAGGATAATTGCTCAATTTGCTCTGCATAGAAGTTTGAGTTAACATTGATAATTTTGTAGATGTTCTTGCTATGTCTGGTTTAATGTCGTAGGATACTTGTGGGTTATGTTATTCGGATTTTGCTCTAATATTTATTTTTTTATAAGTAATGATCTTATTTTCTTTTTAGGTGGCAGAAAATCAGATATCAGTAGTCGGTAACAGGTGTAGCTATTTAGGGTCAAATAATCATATATTGAATAGCTACAACAGTTCTGCTTTATGGTATACAAGGATCATTCGTAGTGTATGTATATTCGGACATATTAGGGCATCAAGGAGTATGATTAGTGCATCGTTTTGACATATTAAAGCATCAATGCGTATGTTTAGTGCATCCATTTTCATGTTTAGTGCATCTTTGAAAATGCTAGCCGCAAAACCATCAATAATTGATTTTATTGCCTTTTATTTTCTGCCGATTCACATGGAGCATAATATATCTGTAAATTGTTGCATGCGCATAATTATAGTATACTTTTTTTTTTAAAAATTCTGTCTTTTTTGATATTGTATTAAGGTATGGTTTGTTTCGTTTGGGGCTCATGTTCAGGTTCAAGAGTTAGGATATGATGATTCTTCAAATGGTCGAGTGATGCTTATCGATGGCACTTCTATCATCTACATATCTTATTACAAATTTATTGGTGAGAACTTTTTTTGGTCTGGTATATCTAGATGTCTATTATTATAATTATTAATGGCATCCATATGGACACTTTCGCCATGTTCTCCACTTATATATAATTTTTAACCTGCTAATTTTATTTTCTTTGTTTATTTTGGATAGCAAAATTAAATCATGGGC